>PVLD010015046.1:0-50041 GCA_004027595.1 Dinomys branickii
ATATATATATATATATATGTATATATATATATATATATATATATAAAATAAAGGATTATATTCCTTCCAAATTTTTTTATTTATTTTTTTCCAAATTCTCCAGATAAGAGATCTCTGCTAATTGATGAACAACAAAATCTGACTAGTCTGTTTATAATTATAAATTTCTAAAAATTGTACTAGAGTTGATGTAATTCAGTTTGGTCAAAAATACATTTGAGTGCCCTCTGACTTTGTAAGATGTTTGTTCTGTGTACTTGTTTACTTGTTTGTCATTCTGTGAACAGCTGTTCCCCTTTATTTGAGCTCAACAATTTTCCTCTTTTACATTTGTTCATAGTACAATTCAGGTTATAGATTTAAATCAAAATAGACTTTCTCACAGCTCATCAAAATCAAGGTACTTAAACAAAAATCACTGAATGGTTGTGATCCTAGCACTTGGGAGGCTGAGGCAGGAGGATCATTCTGAGTTTGAGACCAGCCTGGGCTACAAAGTGAGCTCAAGGCCAGCCTTAACTGCATAGTGAAACCTTGTCTCAGACAAAAACAAACACAAAAATCACTTGGGGTGGGGAGAGATTATTGGACAGGATTCCAATTGGTGAACAGAGGGATGGCCAACCTTTGTTCATTAATAAGGAGCCCTCAATTATCTCCATAATCTCTTGGGAGACAATCCCAATTTGGTTATTGGTCAAAAGATAAAGTTTTCTAGAGAAAAAAATAAATAAGTTTTTCTCACAAAAGATGCTCTTAGTATGAAACTAAATTAAGAAAAAAAGGTTTTCACATGTGTATGGTAATTAATTATTGTTAATCTCATGGTGTATTAAACGTATTCATGATTCCAGATGTGCAGGTCTTCTAAAATGTAAAACAAGGATTGTCTATGGCAATAACACTTTCTTTTGGATTCAGACCACTGCCTTTAACAAAAAAATTATGTGATGTACATCCCATTAAAGGACAACAAAGTAAGTAAACACTTATGTATTAGAGATGACTGGTTAAAAGGGTTATGTTATATCAAAATGAAAATTAGGTATGTTACAAAATGTCATGATGATTGTCATGCTGCAATGTTATGTATGGTCTTGATTTCTCAATTTCTGTGCAAAAATATATAACTTGTCTGTTAACATTCTATAAGTATTTAAATATTAGGATATCCATGGTTGCAAGAAAATAAAAGTTCCATTTTAAAGTGTTTGATATTCAGATAAGGCATTGTAATGCCTCCATTACAATGTAGTATCATTAATCTTCTTTTCTGGAGGTTTAAAAACTGAGGTTTGGAGACAAAAAAATTAGGAGCTAAATGGGCTAAGAAGATAGTCAATATTTTGGCCCTAGCCCTCCAAGGTCAAGGAGGACCCAGGACTTAAGAGAACCTCTGCTGCAACATCCTATGACTCAGTTGAATCCCCGATTTTTTGATCAAGGAGATTATGAGACCACAGAGGAAAGTGATTCAGTGATGTATAGTGTGCCTAAGGAGAGTCATCAGGAGAGAAAAAAATCTCTCAAGCTTTCACAGAAAGCAACCTGGTCAAGCAATGGCCATGACTCATCCAGATGGCTGACACTGACAGAAGATCTAAGAGGTGCTGTACATTGTTCCAAGGTAAATCCTGAGGAGACCTACCTGAGCCTTGATAGACAGTAAAAAATTGATTAATATGGGTCTTGCCTTAGCTTGGTCTTGAACATCCAGGAGAAAAGTGTAACTACAAGATGTATAAAAAAGCAATGCAATAGTAATATGTTAGCTGTAAAAGGTTCAAATCACTAATAACTTCTAACAATTGCCAGCTATACTAGTAACTGACCACTGTTATGGATTATTGGACTAGATAGGGATAACTTGCTGTATACAGGTACCCAGAGTCTTTGGACTGAATATCTTCAGCCTAAATGAGTAAATCCACCAGGCGTGGTAGCACATGCCTGTAATCCCAGCACTCAGGAGGCTGAGGCAGGAGGATCGTTGCAAATTTGAGACCAGTCTGGGCTACAAAGCGAGCTCAAGGCCAGCCTGAATGGCATAGTGAGACCCTGCTTCAAAAAGACAGAAAAAAAATGAGTAACTTCATCAAGAATGAAAAGGTCTTCTACTGAGTTTCCCAGCGCAGCTTCTCCAACTTCAATTGAACACCTGTCATTTACAAAACAGAAAAGAGAACGATGTTGAGAGCGAGAGTCTCACTATGTAGTTTAGGTTGGACTTCAACCCACTGTGGACCCCAGGCTGGCCTCGGACTCCTGGTGATTGTCCTGCCTCAGCCTTCTGAGTTCCATTTTAAAGTGTTTGAGGGACTGGGACTACAGCTCTGTGCCACCGTTCCTGGCTCTGGCCTTATGTATTTTGAATAATAATCCTTTGTCTAATGAATAGTTTGCATATATTTTCTCCTATTCTGTAGGTTTTCTGTTTATTCCATTGTTTCCTGTTTCCTTTTCTGAGCAGAGGAGATAGGGTGTAGTATGGCTGTAGGCTGTGGATTGTTTCCTTTTCTGTGCAGAAACTTTTTGCTTTGATATCTATGACATATTTTAAAGTAAGCAGCTAGAATTTTTCATCATAAAAATATAATTGTTTCAAGAATATAATTCCTGGCACATTGAAAATATTCAAGTTTTGAAGTAGAACACCTGGGTTGGGGATGTAGCTCAGGGGTAGGGTATTTGCCTAGCATGCATAAAGTCATGAGTTGAATCACTCATACCAGGAAAAAAAAAATTACCTTATTGAATGTGCAGAACTGCTGTTACTTGGTACTCATCACTGCCCTTTTATTTTTCAAGTTTTGGGTTTTTTTTTTTTTTTTTTTTTTTTTGCGGGAAGGGGGACAGGGTCTCACTGTGCTGTTCAGGATGGCCTTGAGCTCACTTTATAGCCCAGGCTGATCCCGAACTTGCAACCATCCTCCTGCCTCAGCCTCCTGAATGCTGGGATTACTGGCATGCACCGCTACGCCTCGCCTGTGGAGTAATTTAGTAACTGCACACACTTGACCCAAGAGCATCACACATTCCAAATCCAGCCTCCTCTGAAAGCCCCACTTGCCGGGCGTGGTGGCATATTCCATATATATATATATATATATAGTTTTTTTGAGATAGGGTCTTACTATGTAGCCCAGGGTGGCGTCAAACTTCTGGCAGTCTTTCTGGTACACAACCTCCTGAGTGCTGGGATGACCAGTGTGTGCCACCATACTTGGCAGTTTCATATATATAGAGAAGAAAAATACCTTTCTTGTGCTTTTAGGACTAAAAATTCTTTTGAGTTATCTTTACAGTTACGAGAATGGAATCGATCGAACAGCATAAAGATTATGAAAATTGTAATTGTTAAAATGGAATATTTGGTAAGACAGAACAGGTAGTGTTCATGGCGCCTCAGTGGAAGAAATAGCCTACGTGTCTATTCAAGACTGGTAAGGTTAGAGATTTCATGGCTGTGAGCTCTACCTTTTTCTTCCCACTTTTTTTTAAGAGGGGGTAAAGCCTAGCAGGTCCAAGGCACGGAGGGAGCGGACTCCTGCAGGCGTTTACCGGAAGCCAGTTTCGGCAAAGGGGCTGGAGTGAACCCCTTGCGCGCCCGCCCTGTGGGAGGAGGGCTGGGAGTCTTCGTGGAGGGCGCCGCCCGGGCCGAGTCCTCTGAGAGCGGCGGCGAGCCGGCCCTTGTGCTATGCTGGGCGGGGAGACGGGCGTCAGGGCTCCGTGCGCCCCTCGGTTCTTCCCAGTCTCCCCGGAGCGGCCGAGATCGTGGCGGCCGAGCTGGGTCGCTCGTTAGTCGTCGGCGGCGCGGCCCCGACTCCAGCAGCGGGAATGGCGACTCCTCAGGGCGGCCCGCGCTCCGGCTCTCGGCAGCTGCTGGACAGCGGCAAGGAGCGGCCGCCCTGGGTCGGGGGGGGGGGGGGCCCGGAGATGCCAGCCCGGGACGCAAGGAAGCAACGCTGCAACGCAAAGCGTTTCTTCCCCGCCTCAGCGCTCCTGCCCTCCCTGAGGTCCCACACAGCCCCGGAGAACCCAACCCCCTGTTCCCCTGCCCCGCCTTAGGAGGGTGGCTCAGTTGTCCGGTTCGCTGTTAGGCCCGAGGCGGGAAGTTTCCGACTGGCAGAGAAGCACAAGCACCAGGTGAGAAAAGCTCCGAGGGCTACAGGCTAAGCCAATGCCGTACAACAAAATGGCTGCCCCAATTACTTTATGTTGTCCTGTGAGTGACAAGCCCCGCCCAGTACAGGTCGGGGCTGTGGAGTAGGGTGGGAACTGTAGACTGAGATGAGCCATCGTCACTTCCTGCTACAGGAAGACGGGGTTCCGTACAATAATATGGCCACCCTCAGTTGCGTGTAGGCGGAAACTCCGCGGCTTCCGGTCCGTAGTGGGTCCTGCGGTGGGAGGGGGGCAGGAAGGCGGAGGGAACCATGCGAGGTTCTGAGCTCCCCGGTGAGCGTCGCCTGAAGAGACCGTTTCTGAGGTGGGGGCCGGACTGTGTGGGGAGCGAAGGTGGGGGCGAGGATACGAGGGAGTGGTACGGTATTGGGGAAAGCCTGGGGGGCTGAGTGTGAGGGGCAACGGATGGTAGCTTTCTATCCCTGAAGGGGAGTGGGGCGGCCGCGGCTGAGCCGGAAGGGGGACTTGGCGGGAAGCTCCTGTACCTGACCGGCCCGGCCAGGCTTTGGGCCGAGAGGAACGGGAGAGCCTGGTGGCAGGCTTAGGGTCGGCTCCGAGTCCCAGAGAGAATGGGGAAAATCAGGGTGGGGTGAGAGGGAGGGGACTTGGGGAGAATTTTCCAAGCTGAAGCCCGGGTTGAAGGGAACCCGCGAGGGTGAAATCTGGACATAGTTCAGGGCGCCGGGGTGAGGAGAATGGCTTGCTGAGGGAGACCCTTTTCAGCCTCACCGAGTCTAGGAGTTGAGGTGACCATGCGGAGTGGGGGGTGGGTCGGCCGTGTGAGGGCGACAGGGAGCAGACCCGCGTGGTGGCGCCCACAGGGGTGTGCGGTGAGCGGAGAGGGGTGTCGGGGATATTGGGATGCAGGGTGGGAACTGGGCCTGGGATCGGTAGTAAGAAGCAACTTGCCAGCTGGGAGAAACAGTGGAGAAACGCAAGTGAAAGACCGGAAATCGCGGGGAGGGGTGGAGCTGGAGGAGGAGACGGGGTTTGGAGAAGGTCTGCCCTTTCTGCCCCAATACTCCGGGGGCCTGCAGAGCACTTAGGAGTCCTGGAGGAGAGGCCGGGAGGACACTCACGGTGGGCAGGGCTGGGCGGTTCCAAACCCCGGGCATTTGGAAACAGCTCGAAGGACGAGGCTGTGCTGGAGGGGCACTTTCTGAGTCTCCATCCCCTTCTAGCAGGAATCCTGAAATCCCCAACACTCCCTCCCTCTGGAGGATTTGATCCCCCATGGCCGCCGCCAACAGCATTATCGTGCTAGATGATGATGACGAAGACGAAGCAGCTGCCCAGCCAGGGCCCTCCTCCCACCCTCCCCCCAAACCGGCCTCACCCTGGGCACAAGCCCCTGGACCCTCTGAGCCCCCTAGGGCTGGAGGAAGCTCTAGTTCCAGCGGCAAGAAATGCTACAAGTTGGAGAATGAGAAGCTGTTTGAAGAGGTGAGCTTTAGGGGAGAAGATTCTTGCACTTCAGGGAGGGGGGCGGCTTCCTGGCTCTCTGGACCCCTGCTCCCCCAACCCCACCTTGCCTTGTTTTTCTCAACCCCTTTAATTGTCTTTTCTTCCCCTCCCATCTTTTCCCTGAACCCAGTTCCTTGAACTGTGTAGGATGCAGACATCAGACCACCCGGAGGTGGTCCCTTTCCTCTCCAAACTGCAACAACGTGCCCACTCTGTGTTTCTGGCCTCCGCGGAGTTCTGCAACATCCTCTCTCAGATCCTGTCTCGGGCCCGCAGTCGGCCATCTAAGCTTTACGTGTACATCAACGATCTCTGTACTGTTCTCAAGGCCCACTCGGCCAAGAAGAAGCTGAACTTGGCCCCTGCTGCTACTGCATCCCATGAGCCATCCGGGAGTAACCCTCCTGCAGACCCCTCCTCAGATCCCACCAATGCTGAAACCACTGCCTCTAAGCCTCCCAGGACCCGTGGGTCCCAGCGGCAGATCCAGCGCTTGGAGCACCTCCTGGCACTCTATGTGGTGGAGATCCGGAGGCTGCAGGAGAAGGAGTTGGATCTGTCAGACTTGGATGACCCAGACTCCACATATATGCAGGAGGCCCGGCTGAAGCGGAAGCTGATCCGCCTGTTTGGGCGTCTGTGTGAGCTCAAGGAATGCTCTTCATTGACGGGACGAGTCATAGAGCAGCGCATCCCCTACCAAGGCACCCGCTACCCAGAAGTTAACAGGCGTATTGAGCGGCTCATCAACAAGCCAGGGCCTGATACCTTCCCTGACTATGGAGATGTGCTGCGGGCCATAGAGAAGGCAGCTGATCGCCACAGCCTCGGCCTTTCCCGACAGCAGCTCCAGCTCATGGCTCAGGATGCCTTTCGAGATGTGGGCATCAGGTTACAGGAGCGACGGCACCTTGATCTCATCTACAACTTTGGCTGCCATCTCACAGATGACTATAGGCCAGGTACTGGGTCACCGACCCTTTGGGTCATTTGTACTGTGTGGGCAGGGCATCTGTAATCCTTTTTCTGGTTTTGGGCTGAGCGGTCTGCCTTTTTATCTTCTCATATAGGCGTTGACCCGGCACTGTCAGATCCTGCATTAGCCCGGCGCCTACAGGAAAACCGGAGCTTGGCCATGAGCCGGCTGGATGAAATTATCTCCAAATATGCAGTGATGCAAGACAAAAGTGAGGAGAGGGAGAGACAGAAGAGAAGGGCCCGGGTCTCCCAAGGCACCTCTTCCCACTCTGCAGACTCCCCCAAAGCCTCCTTGGATTCTGGTGAGGTGTGGAAGGGATGTGCCCTGCAAGAGACCTTGTCTTCCCTCTGCACTGGCCACCAGGGGTCCCAGGGTGGCTGTTGGGGGCATGTGAAGAAGAAATGCAAGAATCAGACCCTGTGTGGCAAGGGATTGCTTAGAAAAACTCTCTGTTCCTCAGGGCCCCAGTGGAATGACATCCCAGGAGTGCCTGACTACCTCCAAGGCTGAGACTGATGATGAGGAAGATGAAGAAAGTGATGAGGAAGAAGAGGAAGAGGAAGAGGAGGATGCCACCGATTCTGAAGACAAGGAGGATCTGGAAGAGCTACGGGAAGGTCAGGGGGTCGAAGAGGATGAGGAGAGTGCAGGTATGTAAGAGGAACATTCTCTTTGTGTGTCAGCTCTGTTGGGTATGAGCTACCTTTTGAGACTTTTGATTTTCTTGAGACAGAGACCAATAGTGTAGTTTAGTGTGGTCTTGAACTCACTGTGTGGCCCAGGCTGGCCTTGAATCTCCAGTGATCCTCCTGCCTCAGCCTTCCTAGTGCTGGGATTACAGGAGTGGGTTGGTGTAACTGGCTTTGAGAGTCTAGTTTCTCTTCCTCCTGCTTGCTTCACAGCAGCATGCCGTTCCTTCCCTTTTCTTCTTTTCTCCCAGGAAAAGATGGAGACAAGAGCCCCAAGTCCCCAGCACAGATTTCCACTGAAAAGAACCGGGAAGCTGTTGAAAGAATCAGCAGGGCTTCAGAGGAGCGAGCAAACAAAAGACTCACAGCGTCACCAGCCCCGGTGTTGGAAGAACCCCTGGCCCACCCAAGCGGGGATGCGGAGAGTAGCAGAAAACACCTTGAGGAGCTGCCTCCAGGGGAAGACAGCCCTCTGTCTGAGCTCTTCGAGCTGGAGATCGAAGCCTTGCCTGTGGATAGCACCCCGTCCCCGGAGGAAAGCGATGTTTCCTCTTCCCGGAAGCAGTCAGAAGAGCCTTTTCCCATGGTCCTGGAGAACGGGGCAGCCACGGTCACCTCCACATCATTCAACGGTGGTGTCTCTCCTCACATGTGGAGAGATTCTAGTCCCCCCATTAAGAAATCTCGGAAGGAGGAGCAGCACACTGGGTTGGGACAGTTAGGAAACAGGTGACAGCAGGCAGGGAGAGGAGGTTGAGGAGGAGTTGCAGGGCCTTCCTGGGAGGGACACTGGGCTCAGGCTCCTAACCCCCTCTGGCCTCCGTTTGTATTTTGTTCTCAGCATTTTGGAACGGCAGAGGCCGGTCCCGGAGAACGCCAAGATCTGCCTGCTGCCCAGCCCACTGTCCTCCCTGGCCCCCATGGCCCCAGTTGCTGATTCCTCTACAAGGGTGGACTCTCCCAGCCACGGGCTAGTGACCAGCTCTCTCTGCAGCCCTGTTGCAGCTCGGTTGTCACATGTCCCTCAGTGTCCTCCCCGGCCCAGCACCTACAAGGTAAGGGGCATCCGTTCTTTCAGTCTGCTTTTGCCTCACTGCCCAGCCTCGATTTTAACCTCTCCGCCTACCGACTCTTGTCTCTCGCTCCCACAGATGAGTGTGGCCACGCAGTGCGACCCCGAGGAGATCATCGTGCTGTCGGACTCCGATTAGCAGCTGCCTCAGCTTTTTGCATCGGAATGCACTTGGCGGGTGGTGGGAAACCAACAGCTCTGGGTTCCGGGATGGACTGAGCTAATCCCTTCTTGGTGTTTCGTAAAAAATCCAGAAACTTAAGTTTTACACAGAAACATTAAAAACAATAAAATTCTTTTCTTCTTGTATTTCCGTCCTTTCCTTGGTGTCCGCTGTCGCAGCCTGACAGCAGCCGTCTCATGCAGGGTTGGCCCACGTGCTGGTTAGCCCCGATCTGTCCGTTCTATCCTGGCCCTTCCATACTCCCTTGCACACTTCCTTCACCTGCCGGCCTTCCTGGTGCCCCAAACCAGGTGTGTGTGGGGGTGCCTCAGCTGTCTTAACGTGCTTTTACTTTGTCACTTTGAGCGGTGCGAATGAAAAGGCCAATCAGGGGCGGCTCTAGTTCCTCGGCCAATCCAGGCCCCGAGAAAGGGGGAGGGGCTTCAGGGGACTGTCAGCTAGGACCAGGGCTATCAGATCCCGGGAACCAGCTAATGGCCACAGCTCAGGGGCGGGGCCTGAGGAACGAGAGCCGGAACCCTTCGCCAATGGGAAAAGGCTAGCGTATATAATTAAAGGGGAATGAAGGGTTCGGCTAAACCAAGTCTTGAGTCCTCTGCGGAAGGGAGGACCTGGTACCTTTAAGGTGGGATGAGGCGAAAGTTCTTTAAAGGAGAAGCGGTCAAGTCGGCCGAAAATTGCCTAGCGGCACGGGCGGGGTGCCTGCCTGTGCCTTTAAAGTCGAAGGGGCGGGAGGCGGAGCGGAGGCAGAGGGCGGAGGGATTCGGCACAAGATGGCGGCGGGAGGGGCCCAGGCTGCAGCTCTGGACGCCAAGTGAGGGGCGGGGGGTCCGGGGGCGCGCGGCCCGGTAAGCAGGGACGCGCAGGGTTGAGGGGCCCCTTCCGGGTGGGAGAAGAGGCCAAGGTAGTGCTCGGGGCGGAGCAGGTGGGGCGGGGTCCGGTGTGGGCGGGGGTAAGCAAGGGGCGGGGTCGAAAGGCCCCTGGGGGGCGGAGCATAGGGAGAGTGGAGGGAGTGGGGCTAGAGATACACCTGGGGCGCGCAAAGGCTGTATGTGAGAGCTGGGGGCACAGCCAACGGGGAGACCGAGCCTGGGCTGGTTTTCAAGGAGTAGCAGACCCGACCCCCCTCCCTCCAGGACAAGGGTGCAGAACGGCAGAAAGGTAGATTTTGGAAAGTTAGGCTCCCGGGCAAATGGAAAATAAGGTGTAGTTTCAAAGGAGAACGCTTCACTCCCTGAGAGTGTTATTTCTCTCATTCCAAGTAGCGGGCACTGAGTTCGTGGTCAGGACACCTGCTTGTGCTGGCGTTTCACTTGATGGCTGTGTCACCTTGGACGACCACTTCGTCATTCTGAGCCAGTTTCATCTCCCGTGGGGTTGACAGGTGTACCTATGCCAGTGTTGTGGAGTTACGTAGACGACTGGCACGACGTGTTTTCACATTGAGATCTTTATGAAATGTTGTAATTTCTCTCTTTTTTTTTTCTCCAGAGACCCCCCCGGCCGCCCTCCTCTTCCTCTGTTCCTGTGGCTGGGGGGGTGTCCCCTCTTTCCACAACATGGAGCCGTCTGCTCTGTCGCCCAGTGGGCCAGCCCTGCCCCTGCCTCTGTCACTGGCTCCACCCCCGCTGCCCCTGCCAGCAGCTGCAGTGGTCCACGTGTCCTTCCCCGAGGTGACCAGTGCCCTCCTGGAGTCTCTCAATCAGCAGCGGCTGCAGGGCCAGCTCTGCGATGTGTCCATCCGGGTACAAGGCCGAGAGTTTCGGGCCCATCGCGCTGTCCTGGCTGCCTCGTCTCCTTACTTCCATGACCAGGTCCTGCTCAAGGGCATGACCTCCATCTCGCTGCCCAGCGTCATGGACCCTGGCGCCTTCGAGACCGTCCTGGCCTCCGCTTACACCGGCCGCCTCAGCATGGCCGCGGCTGACATCGTCAACTTCCTCACCGTGGGCTCCGTGCTCCAGATGTGGCATATCGTGGACAAGTGCACCGAACTCCTCCGGGAGGGGCGCGCCTCAGCCACCACCACCATCACCTCCACTGCAGCCACCTCTGCCACCGTTCCCGGTGCTGGAGTCCCCTCAGGGAGTGGGGCCACCGTGGCCCCTGCCACTATGGGCTCCTCGCGCTCCCATACCTCCAGCCGGGCCAGTGAGAATCAGTCTCCCAGCAGCAGCAACTACTTCAGTCCCCGGGAGTCCACCGATTTCTCCTCTTCCTCGCAAGAGGCGTTTGTCGCCTCTGCCGTGGGCAGTGGGGAGCGGCGTGGAGGGGGCCCCGTATTCCCGGCCCCTGTCGTTGGCAGCGGGGGTGCCACGTCCGGGAAGCTGCTGCTGGAGGCCGATGAGCTGTGCGACGACGGGGGCGACGGGCGGGGCGCGGTGGTCCCCGGGGCCGGGCTCCGGCGGGCCCCTTACACCCCGGCCAGTATCGAGCCGCAGAAGCACTGGGTGTATGTGAAGCGGGGCGGAAGTTGCCCCGCCCAGGCCCCCCTGGCTCCCCAAGACCCCGATCTGGAGGAGGAGGAGGAGGAGGAGGAGGAAGACCTGGTGTTGACCTGTGAGGATGATGAAGACGAAGAGCTGGGAGGTGGCTCTGGGGTTCCCGCAGGGGAAAGGCCCGAGGCTACTCTCAGCATCAGCGACGTCCGGTCGCTGACCGAGCCGCTGGACAAGGAGGAGCAGGTCAACTTCTGTGAGTCCTCCAACGACTTCGGGCCCTACGAGGGAGGGGGCTCCGGGCCCGGGCTGGAGGACTCGGGGGGGTCCACCCCTTCCTCCTACACCCCGACCCACCCTCCGCGGCCTCTGCTTCCCGTGGACGTGCAGGGCAACCAGATCCTGGTCTTCCCGTCCTCCTCCTCCTCTTCCTCCTCCTCCCAGGCGGGCCAGCCACCGGGGAGCCAGGCGGAACACGGGGCGGTGACCCTGGGGGGCGCCTCGGTGGGGGGCGTGGTCGCGCCCGGAGGCGCTCCCGGGGCCCCGGGAGCGCCGGGCGGCGGGGACGGGAATAAGATCTTCCTGTGCCACTGCGGGAAGGCCTTCTCCCACAAGAGCATGCGCGACCGGCACGTGAACATGCACCTCAACCTGCGCCCCTTTGACTGCCCGGTGTGCAACAAGAAGTTCAAGATGAAGCACCACCTGACGGAGCACATGAAGACGCACACGGGCCTCAAGCCCTACGAGTGCAGCGTGTGCGCCAAGAAGTTCATGTGGCGAGACAGCTTCATGCGGCACCGGGGACACTGCGAGCGGCGGCACCGCATGAGCGCGGGCGGCGCCGGCCCCGGCCCTGGACCCGGCTCTGGGGCTCCAGCCGGGCCCGCGCTGCGGCCCAAGAGAGAGGCCTCGCGAGCGGGCGGAGGAAGCGGCGACGAGGCGAGGGCGGCCACACCCTCGTCCAGGAGGCGGGCCTGGTCCCCGCCCGGCGTCCACAAGGTGGAGATGGACTTCGACGGCGGCGGGGCGAACTAGGGGGCTGGCAGCTGGCGGCTGTCAGCACGATCCGGGGGCTCTGTGGCCCCCGAGCGCCCGCCCCCATGCAGTCTTCCTTTATCTCTCCGGACTTGTGTACGCCACGGAGAGGAAACCGCGTTGCACTATCGCCAGCCCATTGCGCGTCTCAGCCCCTTCCTCCCCGAGGTGACCCCGGAACTAGGTCTTCCCCGCTGGGGCGCGTCCAGGCCCCAGCTCTGGAGTAGGTGGGGCGACCTGGGGCGGGGGTCTTAGAGTACTTTCGGGTCGGGGTGTTGTAGTCTGTGCCTGGAGTCTGTGTTCGTGTTGTGGCGACAGACCTTTGAGCCCCACCATTGTCCTAGGACCTCGCCCCTCCCATGGGACGCGCCCCGTCTCCACACATCTCCCCCATACACCTCCCGTGGGATCCCCAACGTAGTTCTCACGGAGCGCGCGGAGGCGAGGAGTAAGTCGTAGCACAGGTTTTCATTATTTTTAACGGTGATTAAAATATTTATTGGTCGTTTCACTCCGCTTCCGGACAAGCCCTCTGTTTGCTGGGGACCTGGCGCAGGTGCAGGAGTGAGGGGATGCCGCCGGGAGCGACGGGGAGTCCGGGGTTGCGGGAAGCTCCCGGCAGGAGTGGCGGGGCTGGGGCGCCCGGGAGAGGGAGCGGCTGTCGGGTCCGGCCCGGCTGGGATAGGTGTCCTCGGCCCGCCTCCTCGCGGGGATCCCCGGCCTCTCCTGCCCACTCGGGAGGAAAGTGAAAGCGAAAGGGGAAGAGGCGGCTTCAGAACCGCAGTGGGGACGAGACGCAGCGCCATGAAGCCCCTGTCCTTGCTCCTCGCCCTGGCTTTGGGTGAGGAACCGTGCGGCCTCGGCCCGGGCTGGGGGAGCGGGAGGGCGGACGGGCGTGCGGCTGTGGGTGCGGCGGTCCCTGCATCCCGCTCCCGCCCCCAGGCCTGGCGCGCGCAGCCTTCGCCGGACCCGCGGCGCTCGAGTGCTGGTTCGTGGCGGATCTGGGCGGGGGCGCTCTGGAGAAGAGACCCGCTGCACTGCTGCTGCGCCAGGGCCCCGGGGCACCGCCGCCTCGGCCGGACCTGGATCCCCAGCTTTACCTCAGCGTGGACGGTGAGTCTCGGGACTCGCCTTAGTCGCGGCTCCCGAACTCCCTCCTCTTCGGGTCGCGCGCGCGAACATCGCGTCTTAGTTTCCCCTTGCCAATCCTCTGGACCTCCCAGAGCTGTCGCCCCGGAGCCGTCTGCGCTACTGACGCTCCAGACGCCCCCTCGGCCCCAAGTCTGAGCGCCCCCGCTTTCCGCCTGGCAGACCCCACCGGCGCCGTCCTCGCGGCCCTCCGCCGCCTCCCCCGGGGCGCCTCCGCGCCGCACTGCGAGGTGAGCCGCTTCGTGCCGCTGCCTGCCCCTGCGAGCTGGGCCCGCCGCCTGAGCCCGGAACGGAGCTGCCCGCGGGCCCTGGACGGGGAGTGGATGATGGTCAGCGTGACCAGCCCGGCCCTCAGCCTGTCCAGCCTCCTGCGCTTGCAGAGGGAGTCCCAGCCCCAGCCAGTGCTCATCACCATGGCAACAGGTAGCTGGGAAGGGGAGGTGGAGAAGTACCGGCAGAGGCCGGGGTGCAGGTGTGGGCCTCAGCGAGCCAGTTCTCCAACGAGGATCAGTTCCCTTTTCGCAAAGTGAGACAGCTCGGTTAGGATTCACCCTCCTCTACCAGTCTTAGAAGCCCTCCACCGGTAAAACCGAAACCGGCCGCGGCCCGGGCGGGGCTCTGTGGAGGCTGACTTTGTAGCGTCGACGTGGAGAACCTGGGAGGTGCTTCAGCTGGAGGGGCTCAGTATCAGGAACTCACCGGGCATGGGGTCGCAGACTGTAATCCCAGCAGTCGCGGGCGCTGAGGCAGGAGGATCGCAGAGTTCGAGGCCACCCTGAGCTACAAAGTGAGTTCAAGGCCAGCTTATGCTACATATGAAGACCCTGTCTCAAAAAACCAAAAACCCGAAAAGAAGCAGAAGCTTTTTTCTCTGCTCCTCCCAGATCCGAGTCTTGCAGGGTACACTCGCCGCTGCAATTCTCCCGACTGGGCCTGCACTGACTGCCTCAGGGTGGTGGGGCTCTGCGGGTGGAAGGGCTCTCAGGACGTCCTCAACTGTCACAGTCATATCAAGGAGAAAGTGACTTACATAGGCCAGGGGTACAGCTCAGAGGTCGAGCCATGTGTGAGGTCTTGTGCTCAAACCCCAGCACCAAAAACCAAAAGTTTTTTAAAAACAGAAACAAAATGGCTCTCTGGTAGTCTGGTAGCTCAGGAGCGCTGCGGTGGGGCACACCGCAGTACCAGGTAGATCCAGGCCTGCTAGGGCTACACAGTGTGTTCCAGGCCAGCCTGAACTACAACTGGAGACCTTGTCTCAAAGAACTGAAACAAACTCATCACTGTCTATTAAAATTCCCTGATTCCCTCAAGGAACTCATTTTGGTTTCTTCAAATCACAAAACATATTTATATATTTTCGTTGTGTCTGTTCAGGCTGCCATAACAAAATACCATAGGCAGAGTGGCTTTACACGACAGAAATGTACCTTCTCACACTTCTGGAGATGGGAGTCCCCGATCCAGGTGGCAGTGGGCGTGGTGTCAGGTGAGGGCTTTGCAGGTGAGGGCTTTGCAGACTAAGGCCCCCCCCCCCCACTCTTTTGTTGAGAAAGGCAATCACTATGTAATTCAGGCTGGCCTGGAACTCACTTTGTAGCCCAGGTTGGCCTCTACTGCCTGTGTTACTTTTTTGATATAGGGTCTATGTAATTCAAATTGGCCTTGAACTATGTGGTCAAGGAGTGGCCTTGCATTCACAAGAATCCTGCCTCAGCCTCCCAAGTGCAGGGGTTACAGGTTTGGGACTGCCTGTTGAATTCATCACTCTGTCCTGTACCACTGCAACTTGAACAGCCTAGGGCCTCAATAAGTATTTGCTGAATGAATAAGAGGAAGTCACAGACTTTCCATTAGGGGGGCTGATGACCATTCATCAAAAGCAGGGGCGGTGGCCTTGACACTGTTGAGCTGGGGTGAATCCAGCTGGGGGAATCCGTCTGGACAATGGTTAGGCACAAACATAGCAAACACTTTTGTAGGCTACCTGTGTCCTGGGCACCATTCTAAGTGCCTTTCGTACATGCCAGTATCAGGAACTGAGTAGATCTGTGTAGCAAGTTATTAAATGTGCCAGGTGAGGTGGTGTGTGCCTATAACCCCAGCATTTGGGAGGCTGAGGAAGGAGGCTTGATGTAAGTTTGAGGCCAGCTTGAACTACCAGGGAGACCTGTGTGGAAGGAGAAAACAAAAAACCCTTTCCCAGGGCTCTAGTGGGGCATGTTCAGGGCAGGCTGGAAGGGGGCACACTCTCAGTGATGCCAGCCCTAGGCTGTTCAGGGGAAAGGAGACTTGCAGGGAGGGCTGGAGGCGCTGTGCTCCAAAGGGCAGCTAGGCAGAGTAACCCTTGTGTCCCCCTCCTGCCCCTCTCTTCCCAGTGGTGCTTACTGTGCTCACCCACACCCCTGCCCCCCAAATCCTACTGGGACAGGATGCTGTGCTGGACCTGAGCTTCGCCTACATGCCTCCCACCTCTGAGCCTGCTGCCTCCCTGGCGCCTGGTCCCCCTCCCTTTGGGCTGGAGTGGAGACGCCAGCACCTGGGTAAGGGGTACCTGCTCCTGGCTGCAACTCCTGGGCTGGATGGACAGATGCCAGCAGCCCGAGAGGGGGCAGTGGCTTTTGCTGCTTGGGACGATAAGCCTTGGGGCCCATGGACTGGGAATGGGACCTTCTGGCTGCCGACAGTGCGACCCTTTCAGGAGGGCACCTACCTGGCCACTGTGCACCTGCCGTACCTGCAAGGACAGGTGGCCCTGCAGCTTGCTGTGCACAGTGAGTGGGGCCAGGGTCTCAGGGTACTGGGAGGATAGGGCGGGGAGTTGGGGGCTCTGGGAAGGAGCAGAGTCCCTGAGAATGAGTCGCTTTGTCCTGGGGATTCCTAGGAAGCACCACTGGGGAGACGGTGGGTCTCCCGTCCCTGCAGATTGCCCCCCCAGTTTGAAGGATGCCCGAGGATGAACTGAGGGGCTCCTCAGTGCTTGTCTCTTGCTTTTTCCCCCAGAGCCACCTCAAGTGTCACTGGCACCGGCTCCCCTTGTCTGGGCTGCCCCCGGGGAGGCTCCCCCGGAGCTGCTCTGCCTTGTGTCCCACTTCCACCCTCCCGAGGGCCTGGAGGTGGAGTGGGAGCTCCAAGGTGGCCCAGAAGGTGGCATCCGGAAGGCCACAGGGGAGAGGTGGGTCTCGGCCCTGCACCACCACGCAGACGGCTCTGTCAGCCTCTCTGGGCACTTTCGGCCGCCCCCTGTCACTGCTGAGCACCACGGGGCACGCTACGTCTGTCGAGTCCGCCACCCCAGCCTGCCCGCCTTGGGGCACCGTGCTGTGGTCACAGTGGAAGTGGCAGGTAAGAGCCTCAAGGGCCGTGGAGCTGGCAGCACCCTGCAAGACAGGAAGCTCACTCTTCCCCTTCGCCTTCCAGGTCTCTCCGGGCCCTCGCTGGAGGATGGTGCAGGTCTATTCCTGTCTGCCTTTCTGCTCCTTGGACTCATCAAGGTGCTGTCTGGGCTGGTGAGCTGAGTCACCGTGACCACGAGGGGAGGACCTTTCCCGAGGAAGCCACCCCGACACCCCCTGCCCTTGTCCTATCCCTGTCTTTCCACAGCTGCCTCGCTGAACGGGGCCCAGAGAAGCTGACCACCCTCACTTCCCCTTCTCTGTCCTTCTCTCACCCCACCCCCAACTCATCCCTCTTGAGTGTGGTGAGAGGAACCAGACCTGAAATTCACGTAGACCTGCCCTGTCTCCTAGTGGGAGGGGCCCTGAACATGCTACCTGTCTGCATCTATCTGTTCCCTTGGGTGTGGGGACTGAAAAAAACTCAAGCAGTTATGTCCCATACAAATATACAGCAAAGTTCTGCGTGCAGTGGCACATGCCTGTAATCCCAGCTCCTGCAAAGGCAGGGGTAGGGGCAGGAGGGTCATGAGTTTAAGGCCAGACTCTGCCTCAAAAATAAAATCTAATCAAGGCTGGGATGTTCAATTACAGAGCTTTTGCCTAGCATGCTTGAGGCCCTGGGTCCCACCCCCAGGGGCTGGTCCCTCAGATGAGTTTTTGGATGGTTAAACGAGGTGGTATACATCTTTTAGAAGATGCAGGTGATAAAGCACTCTGTGAAGTATTGGCAGGTAGCAAATGTTAGCCTCCCGCTTTCCCCACCCTGACAAACCGTGTGTAATTCATTCCACCTCCTGAAACCCCCAATTCCTCACTCCCTCTTTAATACTTTTCCAGAAAACACAGTGAAGATGCTCTGCCATGATCCTGGAAGCCACCCACATCTCAGGCCTGAAGTACTGTTGCATTTCCCCAAACTGGTACCCCGCCATCTGCTCCTACTCCCTGCTTTCCAAACTCTCCACTGAGACTTAGAAAAAATTTTTTTTGGGGTATTGGGTATCGAACTCATGACCTTGTGCTTGCCAGGCAGTTGCTGTACCATTGAGCTATCTCCCGCAACCCCCCTCATTTTTTTAAATACACATTTTATGGTATTCACCTTTTAAAAGCTCTTAGGGCAGGGGCTCTCAAAATTTTTGGTCTCGACCTGTGAAAAAATATCAAAGATCCTAAAGACCTTTTGTTATGCAGGCTGTAACTACTGATGGTATTTTGAAAATCTTATTTTTTTTCTGGTTTTCTGATTTTTTTTTTTTTTTGCAAGAGGGTCTTGCTATGTAGCCCAGGCTGGCCTCAAACTTGCAGTGACCCTCCTGCCTCTGCCTCGTGAGTAATGAGATTATAGGCATGTACCACCACACTCGGCTGTAACTGCTGATATTTATTATACTAGAATTTGAAAAGGAGTTGGCAGATAACCTGTAATTCTAGCATTCTGGAAGGCTGAGACAGGAGGATCGAATGTTGCGGCTCAGCCTGGGCAACTTAAGGAGAACCTGCCTCAAAAACTGCAAAGGGTGGGTGATGTAGCTCAGTGAGCAGCCCTGTAGTTCCAGCACTCAGGAAGCTACGATGGGCTACTTACCTGGTGAGACCGTGTCTCGAAAAAAACGAAAACTTTACAACAGGAGACTAGACGAGCACACGGTGCATTCATCAGGGTCGCCACGGTGTCGATGTCCAGCGTGTATTCTAGAAAACACCGTGTTCTTTGAAGAATCAGATCACAAAGACAAATCCTACCTTGCTAGGAAAAGCCTGGATCTAAAGTAGTCCGGCTTAGAGGACCGCTCGGGAGCTGGATCTAGTGCCCACGGGGTCCCTGGCGCTCGACGCCCTGCTACCTCTCCAGCCCCAGCTAGCGTCCGGCCGCGCCCTTCCTCTCCCGTGCCTTTCCCGACTGCTGCGCGTCCGCCGCCCGCGGCTCGCCACTGCTGTGCTGAAAGGTTCCTGCGCCACGCCGTTAGAACCGGTTCCCGTCTCCCCTCCCGCCCGCATTCCGAGCGGAACGTTCCGCGCCAGGGTCGGCCGGCGCCCGACCGAGGGCGCTGCTCGCGGGGCGGGGCCAGAAGCGGCAGATCGGGAGGGGCTGCCTGTGTGGGAATAAAGCTGTGTTCAGGGCTGCCAACCGAGTGTCTCATTTTACCTCTTCCCAAGCACGACGAATCTTCCCGTCATCTCTGGCCCCTTACCGTTACCCCCTCAGTCTCCCACCCGCCGGGAACATTCAACAAGGTGGGGTCAGGCGCCAGGTAGCGAGAGAGAAAGGCCTCTGACAGACCACTCAGCCCCGCGCGCCGCGGAAACCTCAGCGGAGCGGAACCGGAAGTGGAGACTTTCCGGCCCCGCCCCCGCAAGCGGGCGGGGCAAGAGACCCGCAGAAAACCTGGAATGGATACGGTTCGCTGCATTCCGGGGTTGGGATAGGGCCAGTCACCTAGTAGGGTAGGTTGTGGGGGTTCTCTCCGCATAAAGCGCCATCCGCGGCAGTACTGGCCGCCTTCTTCTTGGGAAAAGGATGTCAAATTCTGTTCCTGCCTCCTCCCGGCGCCTACACACTGAGAAAACATATTTTTAGTATTTTGAGACAGGGTCTCGCTACGTGTAGTCCAGGCCGGCCACGAGCTCGTGATTATCCTCCTGCCTCAGCCTCTCGAGTGCGGGGACTACTTGAGGCGTGCGCCACCCGGCCCAGCTTGGAATCTTGATCCCAATTCAGTGCGGGCGAATGGGCTGCAGAACCCCACAGCGGGGGCCTAGGAGGCGGCGGCAGTCGGGCACCAGGTCCCGACCCCTGGCTGTCCGGAGCTCCCCGCGTCCGCGGCCCTGGCCGCTGTCCTCACTTCCTTCCCCTTTTGGCTCCTGCTCTCGGAGCGGGCGGACGCGGGGGGGAGCGGAAAGGGCGGGAGGGCCCGGGAGCCGGCGGGGGGGGGCAGGGGTGCGGAAAAGCCGGGGAGGGGACTCGGCCGGGGGCCCGAGACCGACGGGAGCAGCGCCCGGGACCGCGCCGCCCACCCCTGCCGAGCAGGTCAGAGCCCAAGCCTGGCGCCCCGCACGACCAACGCGGTGTCCCCGCCGCCCGCCCCGGGCCGGCCCGGCAGCGCCGCCTGACGCCGCCCCCGCATCTCTCCCCAGGCGCCCCCATGGCCCGCGCCCGCTGACTGCGCCCGCCATGCTCCCGCGGCCCCTGCGGCTGCTCTGGGACACCAGCCCCCCCGGGGGCGTCGTGCTGAGCGGCTTCCGCAGCCGTGACCCCGAAGCGGGCGGGGACCCAGGCGGCCGGGCCGCGGGCGGGGGGCAGGAGGACGAGGAAGAGGAGGAGGAGGAGGAAGAGGTGAGACGGGGTGCGGGGGGTGGGCCGCTTGTCTGCAGACGCCGCTGCTCCAGGGCGCCCGTCGCTACGCCTCTGCCTCCCGCCTCCACCACGCGGGCCCCGCCGCCGCCCGCCGCGGTTCCGGTCGGGGAGACCGGCCCGCCCGCAGCAGCCCGCCCGGAACGGGCCGGGATCGCTCGGGGCTGCGGCCTCCGCGCCCGCTTCCGTCTGGGCGGCCAGGACCGGGTCCCGCGCCCTCCGGCTTTTGTTTGGCGGGGAGGGGTTTGTTTCCACAGTAACAGGCTCCGCTGCCGCCGGGATTGGGGAGGGAAACTCAGATTTCGTGACCCCTCCCACCCGCGCCTCCCCAGCCGCGGCGCCAGGTAGAGCGCTGGGAGCCCCGCTGCGGCCGGAGGGACCACCCAGGCTGGGTAGCGCATCCTCCTTGCCTTCCTTGGGGACGAATGGTAGTGGCCGGGAGCGGGCTTTGGGACTTCAGGAGGGGCCGGGAGTTAGATTTGACGCCCAGGGGCCCTGAACTCTTGGATCTAGGCAGGGCGAAGGCAGGGTGACTGGCCCGTCTGGTTTTTCGGGCTCGGTGGGGAGGGGCCGGGGCCACGTGACTCTGAGTCGTACCCCCCATCACCCCACTTCCCCTTCCTGTACTGGAATTGGAGCTGCCGCCCGTGGGGGGGTCCTCGGGGCTGACATTGGCAGCCTCACCCCTGGGGGCCTGGGGAAAGGGTACCCGAGGGAAGGGGCGGTCCTCCGGCCGGCGCGGGCCGGGGAGGCGGGGCGTGCGCCTTTGCCTGAGCCTGAGCTTTCAGCGGCTCGAGGTCTCCACCTCGCTGAGCTTCTTTCGCTTTCCTGTCTGCACCCTGCTCTTGTGCTTGGCTCAGCTCTGGGGGAAAGGGACTTCGGGGGTCTCCAGGGTCAGGGTTTCTCCATTCCGCCCAACCTCCCACTGCAACCCTCTCTACTTCAGCGGGCTTTGAGGCGCCTTGGGGGGGGCTGTCTGGGCCCCAGAGGGGGAGACCTGGGGTCACCGGTCCCCCCCACCCCTCGCACTCGCTGGTACTGTTCCCTGTTATCCCAGGTGAGGGGTGCGGAGGGAGGAGCAGGGCCTGGGGTGGGAGGCTGGGGGACAGTAGGGGTGGCAGGATCGTGTGACTTCCCCTTTGTTGCTCGTCCAGGCTTCTGTGTCTGTCTGGGATGAGGAGGAGGATGGTGCCATCTTTACTGTCACAAGCCGCCAATATCGGCCTCGTGATCTTACGGTGAGATCATGACTTAGGTTTCTCCCTGTGGGGTTTTTGGTTTTGTTTTGTTTTTCTGAGACAGGGTCTCGCTATTTAGTTCTGTCTGGCCTCAAACTCCTGCAATCCTCCTGCCTCAGCCTCCCGAGTGCTGAGATTGCAGGTGTACACCATACCCAGCAGCTTCTGGCCTCAGACCCGTCAGGCTCCCTTCCTCAGGCTGACTTTCTGGGTTGGAGACCTGGAGTCCAGGACTCTACGGTGTGACAGGCCAAGTGCTTTTTCACCTCTGCATCTGAGCAGGAGCCAGGATCAGCTCCTTGGTCCGGGATTGTCCCCAGATACCGGGGGCTGGGTCAAATAGAAGGTCAGTGATGACCTCTGTGTCCTCCAGGCCCCCACACCTCCCCCACGCTCCTCGAGACGGCTCCGAGGTGGCACCTTGGTGGCCCTGGTCAGACACTTGCTGGATGCCCGGTTGCCAGAGGCCGACATGACCTTCGCGTCTGCCTTCCTGGCCACCCACCGGGCCTTCACCTCCACACCTGCCCTGCTTGGGCTTATGGCTGAAAGGTCAGGATCACGAGGGTCCTAGGCTTATGGAGGAGGGGTCTGAGCCCCCTAAAGCCAGAACACCCCTCCAACTACTGGAACCCCTGGGGCGAATGGACAAGACTAGTTTCCCCCCTCGCAGGCTGGAAGCCCTGGAGTCCCTTCCACCTGATGAGCTAGAGAGGACGACAGGGTGAGTGGCCTGTGTCTCCACCACAGTCCCCCCTGCCCAGGCTGCTGCTGGGCCTCTGACTCTTGGCTGATTTCCCTTTTCCCAGGGTAGCCATCTCTGTCCTGTCCACCTGGTTGGCCTCTCACCCTGAGGATTTTGGCTCTGAGGTCAAGGGTCAGCTTGACCGGCTTGAGAGCTTCTTGCTCCGGACAGGGTATGCGGCAGGGGAGGGTGTTGGGGGGTGCGGTGCTGACCTCATCCGCAACCTCCGGTCCCGGGTGGACTCCCAGGCCCCCGACTTTCCTAAGCCCCCGGCCCTCCCTGGCGACCCCCCTGCTGACCCCACGGATGTCCTGGTGTTCCTCGCTGACCACTTGGCCGAGCAGCTGACCCTGCTAGATGCGGTGAGACCCTGACCTTTGACCCCAGTGCCCATCCTTGCTCCTTTACCCATTTCTCCTCAAATCCAGACCCTTTCCTTGCCTCCAGCCCTTCTTGATCTGGTTCCTAGCCTGCCCTGCCACTATCTGGACCCTTCCCCTTCCCTGTGGTCATGAACCCTGGGCCCCTGTGGTTCCCTGGCCACCTGAGATCGGCAGATCCCTAATATGGGAAGACTTGCTCACCGATGAACTTTAACCTCTGCCCTTTGCCCCGCAGGAGCTGTTTCTCAATCTGGTGCCCTCTCAGTGCTTGGGGGGCCTGTGGGGTCACAGAGACCGGCCAGGACATTCCCATCTATGCCCATCTGTTCGAGCCACTGTCACACAGTTCAACAAGGTGGCAGGGGCAGTGGTTAGCTCTGTTCTGGGTGCCACCTCAACTGGAGAGGGGCCCGGGGAGGTGACTGTACGGCCACTCCGACCGCCACAGAGGGCCCGGCTCCTGGAAAAGTGGATCCGCGTGGCAGAGGTGAGTGGGGCTTGTTGTCCTGTTGGAGATGCTGGTGTGGATGGTCTTCACCTGGCTTCCTCGTGGACCCGCAGGAGTGCCGGCTGCTGCGGAACTTCTCCTCCGTGTATGCCGTGGTGTCGGCCTTGCAGTCCAGCCCCGTCCACAGGCTTCGGGCAGCCTGGGGCGAAGCAGCCAGGTGGGGAGGACCAGCCACCTGCTGAGGGATGTGGGGGTGGCTGAGCCAGGCCAGTCCTTAAAGCCACCCTTCTCGCTTCTCCAGGGACAGCCTCAGAGTCTTTTCCAGCCTCTGCCAGATTTTCTCGGAGGAGGATAATTACTCCCAGAGCCGGGAGCTCCTCCTGCAGGTGAGGCCCGCTCTCCAGGCTCCCACCTGGCTGGGAACCCAGCCCGCCTGTGCCTCACTTCTTGCTTTTTCACCCTCAGGAGGGGCATGTGGAGCCAAACTCCAAGAAGGGCCCACGGCCTGGCTCCCGGGGTGGGGTGAGTGACTTGGGAGGTGGGGGGTGAGGCGGGAGGGGGCGGAGGTCCTCAGGTGGGGCAGCGCCTGAGGCTCCCTCTGCCCCAGGGAGTGGTCCCATACCTCGGCACCTTCCTCAAAGACCTGGTGATGCTGGACGCGGCCTCCAAGGATGAGCTGGAGGTCAGTGGCGTATGTGCATGCATGTGCCTACACTTTGAGCTTCCCTCAAGGGGCTGTCACAGTCCTGGCACTGGGGCCAGGCTGCTGGGCTCTGGTTCTGGCACTGGGGCCAGTTGCTCAGGTTCTTTGGGCCTTGGTGGTCTGTGAATGGGTAGCCAGCGGTGATGCTTATATCTGTTATTATGAGGCTTAGATGGATTTACGTATGTGAAATGCTTAGGATATTAGAGTATGCTTGAAAGGTATGCATATATAGCCAGGCGTGGTGACACATGTTATAATCCGAGCCCTCAGGAGGCTGAGGCAGGAGGATCAAGGAGGGTTCTAGTCAGCCTGGGCGACACAGTGAGTTCAAGACCAGCCTGGACCACACAGACCCTGTCTCAAACAAAACAGAACAAAAAACAAAAAAACAAAACCAGAAACAAAACCAACCAACCAGCAAACAGTAATAATACACGTACAAAAACAAACAGTAAGGGCTAGGGCCTAGCTCTGGTGTAGAGCACCTGCCTTCCATGTGTGAGGCCCTGGGTTAGATCCCCAGCAGCAGCAGCAGCAAAAAGCAAATACTTCTGAGGCACTAATTTAAAGGATCAAGCGCAGAGGTGTGGGTGCGGGGGACAGGAGTTGCCAGAGACAGAGGGGCGGGGTTCGAGTGGGCTGTGGCTTGGTGGAGGGCTTGGCCGCTGGGAAGCTGGCTTTCGGACCTCACTCCTATCCTGCTGTCCTTGCAGAATGGCTACATCAACTTCGACAAACGGAGGAAGGTGAGGGGCGGGTGCTGGACATCACATCGTGTCTCAGGAAGGGGAGATGTAGGGAAGGCTGGGGGTCCCTGAATTGTGGCTCCTGCAGTTTGAGGGCTCCTTCCCAGGAATTCGCTGTCCTTTCTGAGCTGCGGCGGCTGCAGAGCGAATGTCGCGGCTATGACCTCCGACCTGACCCTGACATCCAGCAGTGGCTCCAGGGGCTCCGGCCACTGACCGAGGCCCAGAGGTGACTAGTTGTGTGAGGTTGGGGCTGGGGCTCTGGTGTGCGCATCCTGACCGCTGCCCCCGGCTCCTCCCAGCCACCGTGTGTCCTGTGAGGTGGAGCCACCTGGTAGCAGTGACTGCCCAGCCCCACGGGTGCTTCGGCCAACGCTGGTCATCTCACAGTGGACGGAGTAAGTCTCTGGCTGGGGCAAGGTCCTTTTTGTTTTTTGTTTTCGTCTTTCTGAGACAGGGTCTCCCTGTGCAGTTCAGGCTGGCCTTGAGCTCCCTTTGTAGCCCAGGCTGATCTGGAACCCACAACAGTCTTCCTGCCTCAGCCTCCCGAGTGCTGGGGTTACAGGCGTGCGCCACCACACCCAGCTTGGGAGACGTTTCTTAGGGACCTGCCACTTGTCCCTAAAACTTTCCCTCTCCTGCCACTCCAGAGTGCTCAGCTCCGTTGGTGGCCCCACGCACCTTGTGTCCTGGGACCAGCCCAGTGTGGGGGGAGATGAGGTGTCTGGAACCCCTGCGCCTCTGCTGACCCGGCTGGCCCAGGTGAGCGCTGACCCTGACCTGGTGCACGCCTCCTCCGTGACTTTGCCACCTTCATGCCTGACCCGTGTTTGTCCCCAGCACATGAAGTGGCCGTCTGTCTCATCTCTGGACTCTGCCCTGGAGGGCAGCCCCTCCCTGCACAGTCCAGCCGGCCCCCGCCACCTGTCTCCCCCAGCCTCCTCCCCCAAGCCTAACCGAGGTCACCGCCGCTCCGCCTCCTGTGGCTCCCCACTGAGTGGGACCCCGGGGGAAGGGGTCTCCCCAGGGACTGGGTCTGGAGGAGGGGCATCTGGGCCAGGGGCCTCCGACTGCCGCATCATCCGGGTGCAGATGGAGCTGGGGGAGGACGGCAGCGTGTACAAGAGCGTCTTGGTGAGGGCCCAGCCTCGCTGGGTGGCAACCGTGGTCTGGGGTGGGCAGCCGAGTGGAGTCTATGCTAGGTGAATTCCAACCACTGGCTTTGGCATTTAGTTTTATTTTGGTGGCTGCTTTGCATTAGCAGCTGCACCTGGAACTTTTGGGGGCCATATTAGATTTCTAGAACCAACAGCAGAGAATGAGCCCTGATTTATGAGCACCCTGCAGGCTGGCTTTGGGGTACAAGAAGCCCAGATGGCCCGCTTTGTAGCCTTGGCTGTGGGAATCCCATCTGGGCTAGGTGGGTGGCTGAGGCCGGGTGGGTCACGGAGGTGGCTGTGGCTCATTCACTGCTCTCTTGGTCTCCTGTCCTTCCAGGTGACAAGCCAGGACAAAGCTCCAAGTGTTATCAGTCGTGTCCTTAAGAAAAACAATCGTGATTCCGCGGTGGCTTCAGATTTTGAACTGGTCCAGCTGCTACCCGGGGAGCGAGGTCAGAAGCCAGGAGGGAAGGCAGACTGGGGGATGGTGCCCAGCAGTGGGGTGCTCCATGTTCGCACGACTGTGGGGGCAGTGACTGTGTGTGCTTTTCCCCTCTCACCCTGCAGAGCTGACTATCCCACCCTCCGCCAACGTCTTCTATGCCATGGATGGTGCGTCCCACGATTTCCTCCTTCGGCAGCGGCGAAGGCCCTCAGTGGCCACACAGGGCTCCACCAGTGGCCCCTCTGCCTCAGGAACTCCCCCGAGCGAGGGGGGAGGGGGCTCCTTTCCCAGGATCAAGGCCACGGGGAGAAAGATCGCTCGGGCACTATTCTGAGGAGGAAGGCCTATTGGTCACGGTGCTCATAGCAGATGTGGGTGGCCAGCGTGGTTGGCGGCCGTTACATCACAGTGGACAGAAGTCCTAAAAGGTGATCGGCCACCCTGGGGCGGTGAGGTGCCACTTGTTTACCAGACCACTAAGGAATCCAGCTTTGGGGGAGCTGGGAATCTTGAAACTGAGTGGAGACCTGCATACAGCTCCCCACTTCTCACGAGGCACATGCGCCCGGCTTGTGCTGGGTAGACTTGTTTCTGGATCCTGCCACTCCCTGGCATGGAAAGGGCCAAGGGATGCCCTCGAGGTGCTGAGCCCCAGGGCAGGAAGCAGGCGCTAGGTGGAGCTCTTTGCCCACTGGGGGGGGTTCCTGTCACTGTGACAACACTAAGGTAATAAACCAAAACACTACTGGAGTCCTCCCCCGTCCTTGCTGCTGGGGTAGCGGGGAGGCGGCCGAAGCTGTGGGGTGCAGCGGGGAACAATGTGTTCTGCTCCCATAGCAGCCAGGAGAAAGGTGTGTGCAAATTTATTCCTCTCCAGTAATCTCAACTTTGTCCTATTTATTCTTAAATTTCCTCTGTACTTGTAACCTATGTGAAGCAGTAGCTTTAAACTGATCTGTATTAAGAACTGCTCTGAGGAGAATTAAGAAAGAATTTTAGGACAGAAAAATGCCAAGCGTGGTGCCTGCGATCCCAGCGCTCAGGAAGCTGAGGCAGGAGGTTCTCCTTGAGCTAGGGTCAGCCTAGACTATTAGGGAGACCCTGTCTCAAAAAAAACCAAGAAACAAAAAAGATGATGTTGTGGACAACGTATATAAACTTTGAGGGGATTTTAAATCAGGTTAAACTATATTCATGCAAAATTTAGGAAAATAGGCTGAAAAACTAAAAGAAACTAGGTGTCAGAGCACATGCCTGTAGTCCCCTAGCACTCGGGGGGTGAGGCAGGAGGATCACTTCAAGCTGGAGGGCAGCCTGGGCTCCATACTGAGTTCAAGGCCGTCTGCAATACAAAGTAAGACCCTGTCTCAAAAGAAAAAACCCCAAAACTTTTAAAAGAGATGCCAGGGCTGTTTGGAGGCTGACAAGTATTCACAGCAAGGGGGATAAATAACCCTATTTCATCCTGGGGTCTCAGAGAATTGTGGCTCTTTAAAGCAACCCTCCGATCACACTGTAAATGTTCTCATGCTTCTTACAGCATTACATAACCAACATAAGGCAGGGTATAAGACTGTATATGTACAAAGAAGAAGGGATGAAACATTTCAGGATTTAGTTTCAAGAAAAGACTCAAGGAGGGAAAGGGGAAGCGAAAACAATGAAGCTGTGTTAAGTACACACAACAGCTCCTGCAATGGATGCATCAACTACAAACATGCACTAGTGAAAATTTTTTCAATCAACAACAACCAGGAAAGGCTTCAACGTGCCTCTGGGCTCTGGTCCTAAGATTGCGGACCTGAGGGAGGAAGGCGCGGCGTGTGTGACAGAAGGGGCCAGTGGAAAACCGAAGCCATGTTTACATTTTATTATCTCCTACGGTACACACGCTCGAGCCGCCTGGTTCCCGCCCCGCCCCCAACCATGGAGGTCAGGCCTCCCCAGGAGTCCCTGCCTTGGCGGCCTGGGCCCGCCGGAACTCCTGCTGCAGCTGAGCCAGGGTCTCCCTCTGCTGCTCTGACTGCCGCTCCAGGTCCCGGAGCTGGGATTCGTACCGCTTACTGAGGACGGGCAGGGGAGACAAAGCAGCAGCGAGGAGAAATTAGTGGGGCTTCTTAGTGAGGGTGCTGAGGGTGACTGGTGGGAAACCAGAGCTGAAGGAGGGAGAAGGCTGGGCTGGAAGGAAGGAGTTGGGCAACCGGGCGGATCGTTCAGTCTGTTTGAACACTCACATTTCGGCTGTGATGTAGTCCAGCCTCTTCCCCACTGTGGCCCGAGCCTCCCCCAGCTCTTGTTTGACCAGCACGGGACCCAGAAGTTTAAAGACCACGTTGGACCCGTCCAGCAGGGCCAGTTCCTGATGGAGGAGGGGTGGGACAAATATGACCAGAAGCACAGCTGTTTTAAGTCCCGCCTCACCCCTAGATCCCAGCCCCTCACCTCCTTCACGATATTATTTTCCGTTAGTTGGGCCTCAAGCTTCTGCCTCCCGGACATGGATTTACTCAAGTCTAGGGAGTGGGGGCGGCACGATTAGAAACATCAAGTGTAGCCCCGCCCCCGCCCTATCCTACTCGGGAGGAAATGGATGCGAGCAAGCCGACAAGAATGGGATCAGCATACTAGGAAGGGAAGCAGCTGTACGCGGGGTCCGGACGGGACAGCAAACCTTGATATGGCTTTGGGTTGTGAGTGCACTGGGGCGAGCCCACACCGACCCTGCTCTCTTACCTTTCTGTAGCTGTTGATATTTCTCCACTTCTCCCTGCAGCTTCTTTTGGATCAGTTCAGCCATGGCGAGGATGAAAGCCTGCGGGGAGGAAGGGGCGCTGGGTCTCAAGCTCTGGAAGATAGCCTAGCTCACCTTTATGGCCCGTCCTGCGAAAATGACAGCACTCCTGAGAAGCAGCTCCTCGGGGCACCGCAGCTTTTCCTCGTCTCGGATATTAACTCTATGCAGGGCTCAGGAGTGGAGGGCAAAACGAGATCGCAAGCCCCTCAACAGAAATCGTAACCTATTCACGTTCTCTTTGCTGTATTAAGAAACCCGGAAGTGAACACGGAATTCTGGGAAAACATGGTGCCAGAAGCTGCCCTCTGATATATTCTGGGAAATGTAGTTCTCAAAGGTTTAACAAGAGGTGTTCTGGTTTAAAGATCGGACTCAGAAGGTTTTGGGCAAAATGGGGGAGCTAACTCAGAAAAAGAAAATGCACTATTAATTGGACCTTGGCTCGCGCCTTGCCTTTTTTCATTATTCTGGAGTAAGCTCTGCTAGAGAGAGCCTATTTTTCCCCTCGGGGGAGGATGTGCCCTCAGTCAAGATGGCGGAAAAAGGCTTCAGACCTGGTACGGCGTTGATTGGATGAAGGCCAGAGGACTTCCGGAAGTTTCCAAGCGGATGGTGCTACAGCTGGAGAGTTTTTGCACGTGCATCGTTGTTCGGGTGGGCGAGATGGAGACAGTCCCTAGGCCGGGCAGGGGTGTCCCGCCCAAGAAGGACAAACTTCAGGCCAAGCGGAAGGTAGAGGCCCTGGATGGGAAGGAAGGTTTTAGCTGCCGGGTCCGGGTGCGGAGTATCAGGGCTTTTGATCTGCCCGTAGAAACCGCGGCGATACTGGGAGGAAGAGACCGCTCCTGCCGCTGCCGGAGCCTCGCCAGGGCCCCCTCGCAAGAAAAAGAAGAATCTGGAACTCCGCCGCCAAAAGCAGAACTCTCACAACTCAAATAAGTCTCGGATCTCTAAGAAATCCCAGTTCACGAAGAAGTCCCGAGAACAGAAGAAGCGGGGGCCCCAGCGGACCTTGTCTGGGGTGATCTGGGTCCTGGTTGGGTGGCAGGGCAGGGAGCCTTGTGCAGTGATTTGGGGCCAACCAGAGCCTGTCTGCTAATTGTCTCCCTTGCCGCAGGCCCAGGACCCATTCCCAGGCCCCGCCCCTGTGCCTGTGGAGGTGGCCCGGAAGTTCTGCCGTATTGACAGATCCAAAGAGGTGAGGACCAGCGGGACGGTGGACAGGGTGGAGATAGGTGGAGTGTCCGGGAAAATCGAGTGGAAGCTGCCCCAGGTGGCTGTCTTGTCACTGTACATATTCTCTGGTCTACGTTTTCCCCACCAACCATGTTATAGCTACCGCATTCTCTGCCGAAAACCCGAAGCAAACTTGAGGTGGCTGAAGCTTTGGAAGAAGAGATAAGCGTCAGAGCTGCTCGTTCTGAGCTGCTGCTTGCCGAGGAACCTGGGTGAGTGGAATCCCAATGTGAGCCTCCCCAGCTCTTGCTTCACGGGTCTCTCTTCATTTTGCCGCGCCTGCACGCTTGATAATGGGAAACTACTGCAGTGCTGACCCTCCCTTTCAGGTTTCTGGAAGGGGAAGATGGGGAAGACACAGCCAGGATCCGCCAGGCTGACATCGTGGAGGCTGTGGACATTGCTAGTGCAGCCAAGGTGAGGCCGAGGAGGGAAGGGGCTGCCGGGCTCTTCAGTGATGGCGGGCAAGCGAGGGTGGGGACTTGGCGGGGGAGTTACTGGGGGAAGCCCGTCCTTTCTTGATTTATTTTTTCCCGCTCTTCCCTTTGGCAGCACTTTGACTTGAATCTGCGGCAGTTTGGCCCCTACAGGTTGAACTACTCTCGAACTGGGAGGTAAGGTTGCATTCCTGTCACTGTGTGTGAGGAGATTAAACCTTGTGTATGCTGCACATGTGCTCTGCCGCTGAGCTGCACCCGCTGCCTGCAGTGACTCTTTTCCTTTTTTCTTTTTTCTTTTCATTTTCTTTCTTTCGTTCTTTGGCTCTTTCCTTTTGTGGCGCTGGGGATTGAAACCTTCATACTGGGTTGCATTCCCAGCTCTTTCTTCAATTTTTTTTTGGTCTTTTTGAGACAGGGTCTCACTATGCAGTTCAGGCTGGCCTTGAGCTCACTTTGTAGTCTAGGCTGGTCTTGAACTCACAATGATCCTCCTGCCTCAGCCTCGCGAGTGCTGGGATTACAGGCATGCGCCACCACACCTGGCTCTTTCTTTAATTTTTAATTTTGAGACAGGCCCTGGCTAAGTTGCAAAGTTGTCCAGGCGGGGGCTGGAATCTAATGCTCCTGCCTGAGCCTCCCATAGTACTGGGATTACAGGCGCATTCCCCCGTGCTCTGCTCCAGTAACCCCTGAACTGAGAGATGGATGTATTTTCTCAGCTGTGCCAGCCCTGCTATTGGCTGTGCTGTGTGTTTGAGTGTTGATGAGCATCCACAGAAACACATCTCCTGTCACCTGGAGAGGGGCAGCTGGCGGGGAGCAGACCTCTAAAAGTATCTGAGTCTGGGTGCTCCCTGCCTGACACCCTATCTTTCCTCCAACAGACATCTGGCTTTTGGAGGGCGTCGGGGTCATGTGGCTGCACTTGACTGGGTGACAAAGAAGCTCATGTGTGAGATCAATGTCATGGAGGCGGTGCGGGACATCCGGTGAGTGTCCTCTTGGTTGGTTGTCGTAGGTAGTGGTAGGGGTGACACCAGCCACTCCTGATTGAATGATAGCCTGTGACCCCATAGCCCACTGAGCCACCCTTTCCCCAGGTTTCTCCACTCGGAGGCACTGCTTGCCGTGGCTCAGAACCGCTGGCTTCACATCTATGACAACCAGGGCATAGAGCTCCATTGCGTCCGCCGCTGTGACCGAGTAACACGGCTCGAATTCCTGCCCTTCCACTTCCTCCTGGCCACAGCTGTGAGTTGCTGAGGGGCCCTTGGGAAAGTCTTTTTCCTCTGAGACCTCAGAAAGAGAGGACACAGGTGGCAGTCAGGACTCAGTGGTTCTTTCCTGTTCTCCCAGTCAGAGACAGGGTTTCTGACCTACCTGGACGTGTCAGTGGGGAAGATCGTGGCAGCTCTGAATACTCGGGCTGGACGGCTCAGTGTCATGGCTCAGAACCCTTACAACGCTGTCATCCACCTGGGACACAGTAATGGTCAGTCTTGGGCTGAGGTTTTTTTTTTTTTTGGGTCTGAGCTTTCTCTGTGTTCCCTAGGCTGATGTTAAGCTCCTGGGCTCAAGTGATCCTCCTGCCTCAGCCTGCTGAGTAGCTGGGACTATAGGCATATGCTCCTGCACCTAGCTTCTGGCTGAGCTTGAGTTTCTGACCATCCTGTCCTCCTGTTCTGTCCTTGTATTTCATGAGTCCTTTAAAGTTACCTTTTTACTTCTCTGATTTACTACTTGTAGATCTCAAGTTCACACCTTCCCCAGGTTTAATAGCCTCAAGGTTGGGTTTGTTTTAGTAACTTGTTTTCCTTTTCCTTCCAGGTACAGTCTCTTTATGGAGTCCATCTATGCAGGAGCCGCTGGCCAAGATTCTCTGCCACCGTGGCAGTATTCAGGCAGTGGCAGTGGATTGTACAGGCACGTAAGTCATTGTGTGGAATGAGACTTGGGGAGTCATAGCTGGCAGAGAGGACTGGAAAGCAAGCAGTGTGTCACCAGGAGTGCGGGTCCTGCAGCCTGGGTGTCAGTTCCTGTGAGAGTGGGCACAGTGTGTGACCACTGTGTGCCAGTGTCCTGGTCTTGAGAATAGGGAAAGCTGGGTATAGGGGTGCACGCCTGTAATCCCAGCACTCTGGAGGCTGAGGCAGGAGGATCCTTGCGAGTTTGAGACCAGCCTGGGCTACAAGGTGAGCTCAAGGCCAGCCTAAACTGCATGGAGAGACCATCAAAAAAAAAAAAAGGACTGAGAACAGGAACATGAGTCTAGTTCAGAATCAGTGAACTGTTTCTCCATAGAGCCAGAGAGTAAGGATTTTAGGTTTTGCAGGGCAAGAGGAAAATCAAAAGTATTATGTAGGGCTTTAAATAGTAAGAAAAAACTATCACAGATTTTTGAATGACAAAACTTTTTTTTTTTTTTTGAGTCAGGGTCTCACTGTGTAATTCAGACTGGCCTTGAACTTGCTGTGTATCCCAGGCTGGCCTTGAACTTGTTGTGGCAGCCCTCCTGCTTCAGCCTTCTGAGTGTTGGGATTACAGGCATGCAGTACCACCTCTGGCTTCTGATTCTTTAATCACGTGAAAAAGTAGAAGCCATCCTTTCCTTGTGACACGTGTAGAAATAGATGGTGGGCTAGATGTGGCCGTGGCTGGCAGTTGGTTAAGTCTTTGTTCACAGCCTTTATGAAGGTGCTGTGGATGGTGGAGCGAGTGAAGGCACATGAATCAGTTAGCACAGCGCCCAGCAGATAGCGCTGTGCTCATCTCCTCCTCCTGAAGTGATCACCCTCACCAGATCTAACTGCAGGTCAGAGGGCGGAGGAGGAGGAGGTCCCTGCACTTCCGCTCTTCCTGAGAGTCTGTGTTTTTCTTGGCCCTTGTCTCTGATTTGTGTTTTCCTCTAACTCCTTTCATCTTCCGGGCATTCACAGGGCACTGCTGCAGGCTGTGCTATGCTGAGCTTCTCAGGCTACAGGCATAAGTCACTGGGGCTGCTCTGCCATGTGTGGCGGAGCTGATGGGAGTGTTTGGCCAGGCAGTGCGTGTAGTCTTTACTCATTTGTCATCTGTTGTCCCAGACATAATGTGTCATTTCACCCCTAAAGTTTCTCATTTTCGCTGGGTGTGGTGGCACATGCCTGTCATCCCAGCACTTGGGAGGCTGAGGCAGGAGGATTGCTGTGAGTTTGAGGTCAGTCTGGGCTACATAGTGAGTTGAAGGCCTGTATAGTGAGACCTTGTCTCAAAAAAATCAAAAAAACCAAAAAAAGAAAAAAAAATTTTTCCTTCCTTGTCCCGTTCCCCCATGTCTTCCCCATCACCCAGGGTTTGAATTCTTTGGCTCCTCACCAGCCACACAGATCCAAGTTCTTCTGCTGCCAGTAACTGCAGGAATCTTAAAGTACTGTTTGCTGAGTGCTTTCTGGGTCTGCAGGCTATGCCACTTTGATGCCTTATGTGCCCACTTCTCTGTCCCTGTCCCTGCCTGCCCTTCCTCCTGTTGTCTCTGGGGCAGGAGGGATACAGCCAGGTTCCAAGCTCCAGCTCTTCCTGGCATGCCCTGGGCACTGCTGTTAGAATAGAATGCCCACTCGTACTGCTTTCCGGTTTCCACACCGCTGTCTGGGCATTGTCTACGTTCACCATGGGCTACCTCTGTACTTTTAAGAAAATCAGGTTACAAAAGCCCAGTGTCCACCAACTTAGCTTCAGGACAGCCAGCCGCCTTTGGCCTCATGCTCATGTCCTTGTGGACAAGCGATGTGGTTCTGCCCTTTTTGGTCCTGTTCTGGGCCTGGAGAGTAGGGTCCTGCCAGAGCCCATCTACCTTGTGTGGGCCTCGGGGTCTAGGCTATTGTTTGCCTTCCCTGGGCTCCTGTGCGTAGGACTTGGTCCCTTAGTTCACTGAGCCCTAGGGTTTAGTTAACAGTTTGTTGCTGGATAAAACAACAAAACCCAGAATGGCCTAGCAGGCCAGGTGCAGTGGCTCAAACCTGTCTTCCCAGCACTAGGAGGCTGAGGTGGGAGGATCACCGAGAGTTCCAGGCTAATCTTGGCTGTATCAACCAAACAAAACAGTTGAACAGCTCTGGTTTCTTCTTTTCTTTCTCCCTCTACCTCCTCGTGCTGGGGGTTGAACCCAGGGCTATGCATGCTGGGCAGGAGCCCTACCTGACTACAGCCCGGCCCTTGGTCTTGGGCATTGGTCTTAGGGCTGTCCCTGTTTATCTCTGGTCCCTGTCAGGAGCTCTTCACAGGCCATAGGGCTCCAGAGAGGAAGATGACTTTCTCAAGAGGTTTTCTGGACACTGGTATTAAGAGTGGATTGGTAAACTACATGTAGTCGTGCACACGCACACATCCCAGAACTCCTGGGAAGCTGAGGCAGGCAGATGGCAAATTTGAGCCCAGCCTGGGCAACTTAGCTACTTAGCAAGACCCTGTCTCAAAATTAAAAAAATAAATTATAAAGGCTGAAGATATGGCTCAGTGTGAAGGCTGGGCTCTGGTCTGCCACAGCTGGTGCTTCCCCAGGGCGTCCCACAGGTGGGTGTGTGATGGGGAGAGGAACCTGCTTCTGCTCGAGCTGCCAGTCATTCCTCATCCCTGTGGCCATTTTACGCATTTTCTTGTCAGGAGTTGTATGCAGCTGGGCTTGTGCTGGCTGCATCTCAGGACAAGTCTGTCTCAGAGGAGTTCTCAGACTCAGCCCCTGCTGGATTCACTGCCAAAGCCAGGCAGAGTCTGTTTGTTGTCCCTTGGTAAACAAATGTCCCTGGCCTGGCTGGTCCTCTTCAGCCTCCCTCCCTGGGGTGGGGTGGGGTGGGGTGGGGTTGTGTGTGTGTGTGTGTGTGTGTGTGTGTGTGTGTTGTGTGTTGTGTGTGTGTTGTGTGTGTTGTGTGTGTGTGCGTTGTGTGTGTGTGTGTTACACCGAGCTACATCTCCCTGGCCCTTTTAAAATTTATTTTGAGACAGGCCTTCCAGAGCATCACTTTGCTACTTGCTCAAGTTCATGTGGTCTTCAGCCTGTGATTTGTCCCTGACAGTTACATGTCAGGGTAGTGACTGTGGGTCCTCAGTCTGGTCCCAAAACACTGCAGTTGGCTCCCTGCTGATTCCGCTCAACCATGTTTCTTGTGTCTGCTCTCTGGTGTTAACGTGTCTGGACCTGCTCTGTTTCACATGCTTTCTCGAGTTACCCTGCAGGCCCAGAGCGCGCCCTTCTGGGAAGTGTCCCACCCACCACGGCGCTTTTGCTCTGCTGCCTGTCTGCAGAGGGACAGCATTCGGACCAGCTGGTGTGTGTTCATCCTTAGAGCCACACTTAGGTCTGAGAGGTAGCAGGGTAGACTCTGAAGAAGCTGCCCTGACTTCCAACTCAGCCACTCACCAACCTGATGTCCTTTCTCTGGGCCTTGGTCTCATCTGTGAAAGGAACGTAAATAGTCGGGAGTTGCGTGGAGCTTAGCAGGGTGTTGTGTGGTGAGTGTTTGTTCCCTCCCTGTTCGGATTGACACAGACTTGGCCATGGTCTCAGTAAACCCATGTGGACAGATGAACTGATCCCCTGTCTACCGCAGGTACATGGCCTCCTCTGGCCTGGACCACCAGCTGAAGGTCTTTGACCTGCGAGGGACATTCCAGCCTCTGAGCACTCGGACGCTGCCCCAGGGAGCAGGGCACTTGGCCTTTTCCCAGCGGGGGTTGTTGGCTGCAGGCATGGGTGACGTGGTCAACATATGGGCAGGGCAGGGCAAGGCCAGCCTGCCCTCTCTGGAGCAGCCCTACCTTACCCATCGGCTGGCAGGCCCTGTGCATGGGCTGCAGTTCTGCCCCTTCGAGGACGTGCTGGGGATTGGGCACAGTGGCGGCATCACCAGCATGCTGGTCCCGGGTGAGCAGGCTGGGGTAGGGAGTGCAGTGTGTGAACCTGGGCCCGTTTGGGTGGGACAGTGGGATAATGGGCAAGTGCTTGGCCACCTGAAGCTGCAGCCCCAGGCCTTTGTGCATAGCTCCCTCTTCTGCCCTCAGGGGCCGCTGAGCCCAACTTCGATGGCCTGGAGAGCAACCCCTACCGGAGCCGGAAGCAGCGGCAGGAGTGGGAGGTGAAAGCCCTGCTGGAGAAGGTGAGCTTCCTGCTGGGCCAGGGGTCCACGGATGCTCACAGTGGGGCAGCCCCCCAGTGCTCCTGTGCAGGGAGCTTGGAGAGTGGTCCAGCAACCTCCCTGGCTTCTGGCCCATTGCTGTTCCCATGACACCCTTAGGTGCCTGCTGAGCTCATTTGCCTGAACCCCCGGGCCTTGGCGGAGGTTGACGTCATCTCACTGGAGCAGCAGAAGAAGGAGCGAGTAGAGAGGCTGGTACGAGCGGCTGAGCGCCCAGGCGCCTGTGCACGCCGTCTTCCCCACCCTGGGCCTGGCTCCGGAAGGTGGGTGCTGCCTCTTGGCCCGTACTGATCCTACACCTGTCCCCTCCTCAGGGCTACGACCCTGAGGCCAAGGCGCCCTTCCAGCCAAAGCCAAAGCAAAAAGGTCGCAGCTCCACCGGCAGCCTGGTGAAGAGGAAGAAGAAGGTCTTGGAGCAGGAGCACAGGGTGAGCCACGGTGGGGCTGGGCCGGGCCTGCCTCTGGGCTGCTGTGTTTCTTTGGCCATCACTGCTCACCTTGCCACGTGTCCCCCCTCTCCCCTGTCCCCAGGACAAAGTCCGGCAGAGCCTTGAGGAGCAGAAGCAGAAGCAGAAGCAGAAGGCCAAGCCCACAGGGGCACGGCCGTCTGCCCTGGACAGATTCGTGCGCTGAGCCAAGCTCTTGGGTGGCCTGGGAACAACGCCCATTGCCTTGGGGCACCTGGAGGGAAATGACTGTATCCTGGCCGGACAGGACAGTGCCCTTTCCAGAGCGGGGGAGTGGGGAGCGGGCTCTTCGGGTGGGTCGGTATTAAACATTTGTGGGTACTGTGGACTTGTGCTATTGTTCCCCCCACCAGCTGGAGCTGTCTTGGCTGAGGATCAGTGTTGTGCCCCCATTACTTCCCATCCTGTGGTCCTGTGGCCTTAGCCTGGACTGTCAGGGTCTTCTCCCCAGAGAGGCTGTCCCCTGTCCTATATCCCTGGGGCCATCCTTCTCCAGCTTGCTGCCCCCAGGAGTCCCGGTGTGAAGACACACTATGGTTGGAGAAACAGGTTTATTGAGAGGTTCATGTCCACCTTCCCCTGGCTGGAGGGAACAGTGTTTCTCTTCCTGGAGACCATCTTCGGGGTGAGGAAGCCAGGCCACTTCATTCCCCTGTGTGGGTCTTTGGTGACAGACTAGGAGTCAGCTGTAATCAGCTAGGGCTTCTGCCCTGGGCCTGGGGGAGAGATGGCCTGCGGCTGCGGGCTGCACCCACAGCTCCTCTCCTGGGGTCCCAGTCACTCAGCTCCTTAGCCATGCCATGAACCGACACCGCAGAACGCCCAGGGCCCCCTGGAGCCAGGAGCAGAAAGGGTGGGTCTGTTTCTGGTCCAGCCCGTGCACCAGCTCCCAGGCTTCCCGTAGCTGCCCGGGGTCCAGCCTATGTGAGGTCAGCAGGAACTTCCCGTAGCAGCACCGGTCCAGGGGGTAGTGGGTGGCACCAGCCAACTTGACACAGTGGGTGGGGGCCAGGCCCCCCCGCCGTGCACTCACTCCCACGAAGACATCCTCCAGTGGCAGCGCGGGTGCCTGGGCGGCTACTTTGAGAATGAGCTGCACGGCAGATGCAGAAAGCACATAGCCTGTGCCCGAGGCATAGGGGGGAAAGGGGCCCCAGCTTGGAGGCCACTGCTCCTCCGACACCAGGTGGCGGTCTCCCGGCGCCCGCGAGGGCTTCACCCACCAATGCACGCGGCCTAGGTACAGGAGTGGCACTGGCCTGTCCCCTGTGGTGCGGCCCTTCTGCAGCAACCGGGGGCCCGTGGCCTCTTCGCGGGGCTCCCAGGCGCCCCCGCGCCGTACCAGCTCGGACACCAACTCCGGGATGTTGACGTACACGTCGTCGTCCGTCTTGAGGACGTAGGGGGCCTCGGGGCAATGCGTGCTGGCCCAGTTCAGCCCGACCAGAGTCTTGAGGGTGAGGTTGCGGTAGGCGTCGCGGAAGGCGGCCTGCACCACGTCGCCCTGTGCCTCTGCCTCCCGGGCCAGGTCTGTGTGCTCGCCGCCGGCGGGGTGCCACGCACGGGGCTCGCCGAGCACGAAGAGCGTCCGCACGCGCAGTCCCCGCACCTGGCGCAGGCCGCCCCACGTGGCGCGGATGGCGTCCCTGCGGTGCCGGTTCTCGGGGGCCGTGCACACCAGGACGAGCAGGAAGGGCGCAGCGCCGGGACCCCCGCAGGCGGCTAGGTTGGGGATGAGGAGGCGGGGCAGCACCGGAGGGGGCCCGGGCGCGGCGGGGGCCGGGAGCAGCGAGGCCAGCGAGAGGCTCAGCAGCTCCTCGCCCATGCCCGATGGCCCGAAGAGGGTCCAGGCGACTGCCAGCAGCAGCGCGGCCGGGAGCAGGCGCCGGGAGAGGCTGAGGGGCATCGTGGGCGCAGCGAGGGCGGACCTGGCGGCGGCTCAGAGGACCTGGGCCCGGCTCCCCCGCCCGGGGACGGCCCGTGCGGCCGAGCCCTGAATTCGGCTGCCGCCACCTTGGGATCTACGGCTCCATGGCGTCACAGCGGCTTCCTCCAGGCCCGCCCGCCTTCTGCCGGAAGTGGGCGGGACCGCGCACCCCGATAAGGGCCCCATCCTCACATCTGCACCCGCTCCCTAGAACCCACCTGCTGGCGGGCCGTGTGCACCCGAGGACGCGCTGTCCTCCTCACGCTCCTCTGCTCTCCACAGCCCCGGCGTCTGCACCCCCGCCCGCCTCAGGCTCCCCCTTAAGGCCGCAGCCGGTGACCGCCGCCTCTCGCGCCACCCTAGGTTGCTATGGGGGCGCCACCGTGTCCGGCAGCATGGAAGGGAAACCGGCAGGGCCCTGCATAATCACCGCGTCCCTCCCGCACAGGATGAGGAGAGAAACACGGAAGCTGCGGCTATATAAACTGTTTATTAGCGGAGAAGGCCCACATCCTCATTTCTTCTTGGACACGCCCACAGTGCGGCCGCGGCGGCCCGTGGTCTTGGTGTGCTGGCCGCGGACTCGAAGGCTGTGTGGAAAGAGGCAACAAGTCACACACAGCGGAGGGCCGAGGCAGGTTTGGAAAAGGACCCAGGGCAGACCCGAGCAACCCTGCTTGCAGCCTGAAGAGGGCGAGGCTCGCACTCACCCCCAGAAGTGGCGCAGCCCGCGGTGGGCTCGGATCTTCTTCAGCCGCTCCAGGTCTTCTCGGAGCTTGTTGTCCAGACCGTTGGCCAGAACCTGGATGTGGAGGCGGGCGTCGTGGGTTTCCCTCCCTAGCCCGGTCACCTGCACCCCATCCAGACCCCGGGTCTCACCACACACCTGGCTGTACTTCCCATCCTTCACGTCCTTCTGTCTGTTTAGGAACCAGTCCGGGATCTTGTACTGGCGCGGATTCTGCATAATAGTGATCACGCGCTCCACCTGCAGGCAGAGGTGGTCAGGCCGGGTGGCCCCTTTCCCAGGTGGGCCCGGGCCCCTGCCCTTGCCCGTCCTCACCTCATCCTCAGTGAGCTCTCCAGCCCTCTTGGTGAGGTCAATGTCTGCTTTCCTCAACACCACGTGAGCGTACCTTCGCCCCACACCCTGCAAGAGGTCTGAGAATCAGGTGAGTCCGATCTTCCCCTTATAACCTGTTCAAAATGGACCTATAATAATCAAATCCTTCCCAGCTTCCCAAAGCACTCTTCTGTCACCCACCTTGCCATATACACAGGATGCCTAGCCACTGAAGGGACAGGAGGCAGGTGTGCACATGCTTGCAGTTCCAGTGCTTGGGAGGCTGAGGCAATAAACGCTGCCAAATTCGAGGCTAGCCCCAACTACTGTATACAGTGAGATGGTCTCAAAGACCAAAAACACAGACCACTTTGTTTTAGGTGAGGCCTGAGCCTGAAACAAAAACGCACCACTGTAAAAACAGGGCCCTCCACAGCACACGTAGCTGTTTGTGCCTTTTAACTTCTATGCTTAAGAATGATGTTTCTCCAATCTGAGCCAGCAATATAGGGTTGATCCAGGTCTAAGATCATTATTTGTCCAGATTTCTCAGGGTCACAGTTCTTTTGGACAAGTCAACAGAGAGTGAAATTTCCCATCATCACAAGGTGACTGTCAGCATCCCAAAGTGACCCTTAATCTAGGGACCTAACTGCTCAGGTCATACTTGAGAGCAGCTTAAATGCTTCCATCAGTCACAACATAGCAACACCATCAAAAGCACACCTGTCATCTGAACCCATGAACAAAGCTTTGGTTAACTAATAATAGTGAGCTGGCATGGTGGTGTGTAATCCCAGCACTCTCCGAGGCTGAAAGGCCAGCTCAGCAACTTATGTCCAAAAGGGTGAGTGTGTGTGTGTTGGGAATGTACCCCAGTGTGAAGGGCCTGGGGCTCAGTGTATGGGGTCCCCTGGACTAGGTAAATGCTCTCCTCTCCTCCCCACTGATGCCCACCCAGACCCTTACAGTGTAACTTTATGGCCTCTTTGCCAAAGCAATTAGGTTCCACTAGATTAGGAGACCCTGATCTGTTGACTCGTGAACCTGAGCAGACAACAGGAGAAAAAGCCATACAAGGGAGACAATGTAGGGGTGGCAGCTCTAAGTCAAGAAAAGCCAAGAGCCATGGATGATCACCAGTAGACAGGAAGAAGCAAGGTTGGGCTCTTGGTCCCTTCAGAGTGAGCATGGTTGTGCTGACATCCTTTTGGCCACCAAGAAATTTTTGTTTGTTGACCCAATACATTAGGGCCTGTCTCAAATTTTCTTTATGTGACAACTATATGCTTGACATTTATTTCAAACTGGGCGGGAGTGGTATGCAAAGCCAACTTTTCTCATTTTTATTTACATTCTGATACAGGGCCTTACAGTTAATCAAGTTGACCTCAAACTTATAACCCTGCTTTAGCATCTACATAGCTAGTGCCTGAGATAGGGGCCTGGCTTAATTTATAGGCATTCACTACCATGCCTGGTCTGGCCAAATGTGTAGACAAACCCACGCTCCATGGGAGCTACTTTCTCATGTTTACAATCTAAGGCCCCACTCCTGTTACAAAAAAATCTATACCAACTTTGTGCAGTGTTATTCATGGGGATTTTGACAGGGTAAGAATTCCTTGGCAACGGCCCTTGGCACTTCCCAGGTAGCGACCAACCCCAAAACCCTCCTTCAAGTTTACAAATAACCAGTTGTCAAGCTTTTTGAGAGGTAGGGTGGGTGGGAAGATGATCCTTAAAGAGTACAGCAAGCATCTGGGTGTGGTTTCCCACACCTGTAATCCCAGTACTCTGGGAGGCTGAGGCAGAGGCACATGACTTTCAGCTCAGGCTACGTCACTCAAGTAGTCCTTGTCTCAAACCAACCACCACGGAGGCATGAGCATAGAATAACCTGTCTCACTCCTGCTGACTCTCAAACTTTACCACACAACCCCATCAGTGTAAGCTCGCCTGGTTAAGGCACTTTCCTTAGCCACATCTTTGGAGGAATCCCTCTTGCCCACATACTTTTCCCTACTCCATCTCTTTTCAGTTTTTCTGCCCCAAGCTTTGGTTCTGTCAGGCTTTAAGAGATGTCTCTGCTGACTTTCCACGCACCTACCAAAAACCTTCGTACTCACAGAAGCTAGGGCATGGCTTTTCCCAGTTAATAAGCAGGACATCAGGATCACCAAGAGATGCCACCTCAGCCCCTCACCATGTACCCAAACATGCCCTGGTTAAACTGCTTCTGTACAAACATGAACTTGGCATTCTGGACATTCAGCAGGTTAGGTGTTTATACTTCTATTTCTTGGCAGTTGCATTATCCTATCCTATTATCATTTTAGAGGTCTTCCAGCAAGATAACGGGATGGAAGAGTTTGCTTTTGTTTGAAAAGAAAAAAATTGCTTCTGTTAAGTTGACCATGTACGTCACCCCATCTTTTTACTTATCTCATGTCTGCCTTACAGTAATCTCCCAAATAGACAATAGGTACTGTACTGTACACTGCCTTGTTAGCATCAGTGTCCAACAAAAACAAGCAATTCTCTAAACCTTCTGAGAACAAATGCAAGTTGTGTTCCCTGCAATACAGAATGAAGAGTGAGCATGACAAACCTTATATCAAAGCTGTTTCACTCTGTAAATTACCTTTTGTACAACGCCTCTGTGAGCATTCATTCCTCTAACTAAACAGGCACCCTTCATTTTATCCCCTGTATAAAAAAACTTACTTCTTCACCTTTCATTCCTTAAAAACAAGCAACACTATTCCTGGTACCACCCCTTCCCTAACATTGCCTGAGCACCCACCACATACCAGAAGCTGGAGATGGGCAATAACACACAGATTTAGCCAGCCCCCATGCAGGATACAATACTGATTCCCACAATTATGTATTTTTATTGGGGGAAAAAAAAGGAACGCCCCATTTGGAAGGCCTAGAATTCCCTAGCTTTGTGAAGTGAAGCATCTTAAGATTGCAGTCACCATTTCAATAGCAACAAACCAAAACCAATGCTGGTCCCCACTTGAACTGGAAAGGAGCACTGTTATCTGAGCAAATGCCCAGCTCACACCCACCTACTTCAACTTCACACTTGGGATCTGTTGACAGTTCTACTTGCCTCAGGATATCCAGAAATCACCCAAATTTTAGGAAATGTAAATTACAAACAAGTTGCCGTGATGATGCAATGGGGGAGAAAGACTAGAAAATACCTCTCAAAACTGACAGTCCAAGAAAATTTGAGGCAAGTCTGTAGGCAACTGCAGCCATTCCCCACCTGCCTGTGTGAAAATGTTTTGGCTTGACCTCAGACCACTCTCCGCCTTTTGTAAATTTCCTTTAGTGATAAACGTCCTAAGAGGTTTTGTTATTTCCTTAGTTATTTTCCTCTTACATAAAAGAGTTGAACTGATATGGACGGGTCTTTATGTTCCCTCAGCCTCGTCTCTTACACAGTGTAGGGTGGGACAACCCAAATTTCACTGAAATTCTTTACCCCTTCCTTGCTTTACCTTAATGGCAGTGATGGCAAAGGCTATTTTCCGCCGCCCATCGATGTTGGTGTTGAGTACTCGCAAAATGTGCTGGAACTTCTCAGGGATCACTAGAGACTGAAAGAGCACAGGGGAGAAATCAGAGACCCTAAACTATCATAAAACCACAAGGTCTCGAAGGTAAATAACCTCCAACAGAACACTGTAAGCTTGTCACACTGGGAGCAATGACCCCTCTCTCCCGCTTAGGTTCTCACACAACAAACTCCTCAGTCTTCAGAAAGCTGGAACACGTAACGATCAAGCCTGAGAAAATGTAAACTCTGGAAGGCGCACGTCGGCCGTTCCGAAAAGTACGATGAAGTGGGGAGGCCAGAGGTCGCTACAAACACCCAAGCCTCTGGCAGCTTTCGTGCTCCCGGGGAGTGACCCTTCCTGGGCCCTGCTCCCCGGAACTTTGGTCTTTGGTCGTCCCTTCCCAGGGGTGCGTTCCAAGGCTCCACACAGAAAGCAGCAGGCCCTCGAAACAGGCCATCTTCGATGTTCTGACAGCAAACATTCCCTGCCCGGGTTCCGATGTTGCCGGATCCCAGCACGGATTCCAGTCTTACCATGGCGGTGGTAGCAACGGCGGCGTGCAGGCCTCCTGTGGAAGAGAGAGCGGATGTGACGTCACTCTCTTATATACCTTCTAGGCGGAAGAGGCGGAGTAACGTAAGAAAAGCACTTCCGGAAACTGCTTCCGCGGGAGTTGCGGTCTGAAAATTTGGATTGGATATCACAACTTCCGGTGCGGCATTTTTCTTTTTTATACCATGAAATTCCTGGGTGTGTGCGCTTCTAGAGTTCGGGCACGAGACTGTGCAGAAGACTGCCAATTCTCGTTTCCACTTGGTGAAGTGGTCAGAGCTGAAAGGGCGAGGCTGGAGACAAACAATTTAACTTCAATATATGAGAACAATTCTGGACTGTGCAAGACACTCTGGGATTTGTAGTTCTGCTTTGGAGTACAGACTCTGGGACTGACAGCTGCCGGAAGTGAGGCTGCGGGGGAATGGCCGCCGCCGCGACTATGGCGGCTGCTGCGCGGGAGTTGGTGTTGCGGGCTGGGGCTTCAGATCTGGAGGAAGAGGACGGTCCTCTGGTGAGAGCGCGGGGCTGTTTGTCCTCCGTCGTCTCCTCTGGTCGTCCTTGTGTCAGATCGGCCCGAGCTGGGTTTCAGCACAGAGGTTGGCGATCCCCTGCTACGGGTGATGCTATGCTACCTGTCTAGCTGCCCATCCCCTCCCCCCAGCGGAGATCCGAATGACTGAGCCTCAGGTTCCGGGGCACGGTTTCAATTCCCCATTCACGTATTTTTGGTAGGGAAATGATACAATGTAAAGGTTAAGGCTACTTGGGTTCTGATTGCAGCTTTGCAACTCACGGCCATTAACCAGTCTCTCAGTGCGTCGTTTTCCACACCCATGAAGGGGTAGGTTGTCGTTAGGAATAGATGAGTGTGTTTGGGACCTGGCGCACTGTGTGTTCGCTGACAGTTCTAGGAAGTCAAAGCTCCCAGAAGTCCGGTGGTAGAATACCTGAGGTATCAGGAATCTAAGGGTCCTAAATTCAAGCGCAAGTTCTGCCTTGTCCTGTACAATGCCTAATTTTCCTCATTTGCACACCATTGTCTTTATGAAGTGCCTTTTTTTTTAACCATACGCTATGTCCATCAGCCCAAAGTAGTAGTACATTGAGTAAATTGTGAGATTAGACTCTTTGGACTCAGGACTATGGCTCCCCAGTAAAAATGTCCCTCCCCCTCACCTGAGCAATTGGGGATATCCAATTATATTTTGTTCTCCCTGATCTCCTTGGATCCCCTTCCCATTAACTTGTCTCTCTCCAGGGAGGTGGTTCTGGGCTCCAGGAGCCACTGCAGCTTGGGGAGTTGGATATCACCTCTGATGAATTCATCCTGGATGAAGTAGATGGTAAGTGATGTTATGGGGTTGGAGCAGAATATAGTAGTCCTCCCTTATCATCTAGAAATAATATCCAAGACCTGTAGTAGATAACTACTAAACTCTAGAGGTAGTATGGTTTTTTTTCCTAATTATCTATATGTATAATTTTAAAATTTATTTATTTATTTTTGTGCTACTGGGGTTTGAACCCAGGGCCCCATGCATGCTAGGAAGTGCTCTACCATTGAGCTGTATTCCCAGCCCTTCTTATTTTTGAGACAGGATTTGGTGAGTTGTGGAGGCAGACCTCAAACTTGTAATCCCTCCTGCCTTAGCCTCCCAAATGGCTAGGATTACAGCTGTGTACCACCACACCTAGCTGATAAAGTTTAATTTATAAATTAGGGACAGTAAGAGAGTAACAGCAACAATAATAAACCAGAAGCTAGGCATGGTGGTGCACACCTGTCATCCTAGCATTTGGGAGGCTGAGGCAGGAATATCACCATGAGTTTAAGGCTACCCTGGGCTACATAAGTGAGTTCAAGGTCAGCCTGTACTACATAGTGAGACCCTGCCTCAAACAAACAAACAACGAACTAGAACAGTTACAGCAATATACTGTAATACAATTGCTGGAATCACTACTTTTGTGCTTTGGCATCGTTATTTAAGTAGAATGAGGTAACTTGTATATAAGCACTTCCAACATGGATGATCAGTCTGATAACTAGGAAGGCATCTAAGTAACTATCAGGCCAGTAGCATGTACAACGTGAACATATTAGGCAAAAGGATGATGCACATCTGGGTGAGATGGAACAGGGTAACAAAGATTTCATCAAGCTACTCAGAATGGTGCACTATTTAGTTAAGTAGCTATGTTTTATTTTATTTATTTTTGGTACCAGAAATGGAACTCAGGACACCACTGAGCTATATCCCTGGCCCTGGTGCACTATTTAAAACATATGCATATTTCTGGAATTTTCCGTGTAGTATTTTTGGTCTGCCATTGACCCCAAGTAACTGAAATAGCAGAAAGTACAACTGCATCTGAGGGCACTGTACCTGTAACCTTCAAGGCATGGGGGTGAGAAGGAGGAAGGAGGGGACTGCTGTGCTGGTCTCAGTATGGGGAGAGGGAGCTGTGGGACTGGACCCTTCTAATAAACTTCTGTTTCCAGTTCACATTCAGGCAAATCTGGAGGATGAGCTAGTAAAGGAAGCTCTCAAAACGGTGAGGTTCTCCGCTGTACTAATCTGCCCCACTCCACTCAGCCTCCCCAAAGGAGAGAAAGAAATCTCTTGCTTTCACAATGTCACCCTGCTCTCCAGCCCTTTACTGGCTCTGTCCCAGGGTCCCCTCACGGTGACTCTCCTGACCTGTCCTCTCTGTGTTCTCCCAGGGTGTGGATCTCCGTCACTATTCCAAGCAGGTTGAGCTGGAGCTACAGCAGATAGAGCAGAAGTCCATTCGAGACTGTATCCTCCAGCAGAGAGATGGCATGGTGATATTGGGATTATGTAGGGTGCGGTTGCAGACAGCCTGGCTAGGGCAGACCTCTGTCTCAGCTTTGTGTTGCCGTGGGGAAGGATTGGAAAGGATCTCTGCCTTTACTGTCAGGCCCTTGACTGTTGTGGCTTAGACATCCAGGAGAGTGAGAACATTGCGTCTCTGCACAACCAGATCACAGCATGCGATGCTGTCTTGGAGGTTTGTAACACAGCCTGTAGGCCTGATAATGCTGATCCAGATCTTGACCTCTGGCACCATTCTTTGGCTCGTTAGCCTCAGGTGGGCACACATACAGATTACTTTTGGGATGACTCCAGCAGGTTTTTTAATAATTTCTTTTTTTTTTCCGGTCCTGGAGATTGAACTCAGGACCTTCCGCTTGCCAGGCAGGCGCTTATACACTGAGCTGTATCTCCAGCCCATTAATTTCTATGATTAATATTATTCCCCTTTGACCTTTGGGGCACCTCATCATCTGCCACCCTCAGGGGCTGGCAGGTGCTGGCATATTAACCAAGAAACTTGGGGACCCACTTTTCCTCTGCCAACCCTGAGGTACTGCAGTGTCATCTTCTGCCCTACCCCCAGCGCATGGAGCAGATGCTGGGAGCTTTTCAAAGTGACCTCAGCTCCATCAGCTCTGAGATCCGAACGCTACAGGAACAGTCGGGAGCCATGAACATTCGACTGCGAAACCGCCAGGCAGTGCGGGGGAAACTTGGGGAGCTGGTTGACGGTCTGGTGGTGCCCTCTGCTCTGGTCACGTGAGTCACTGGCTTGAAGGGTCATAATGTCCATAGCAGGTAGATGGGCGGGGGTGCCTTGCCCTGTTTACTCTGTGGGTCTCCTGGCTCAGGTCATCAGGTCCTGTTCAGGAATTAGTGGGTGGGTTGAGAACTGTTTCTCACCTTGACGTGCCTGGGTCTGCCTTCTGATCTGCTCCACTCTTCCCTGCCCCCAGGGCAATTCTGGAAGCTCCCGTGACAGAACCCAGGTTCCTGGAGCAGCTGCAGGAGCTGGATGCCAAGGCAGCTGCAGTCAGAGAGCAGGAAGCCAGAGGCACAGCGGCCTGCGCGGATGTCAGGGGCGTGCTGGACCGGCTCCGGGTTAAGGTGGGGGAGGCAGTGGACGACCACTTTGCCCTGCCTCCTCCCTGCAGATCTCATCCCTGCCTCTCTGGGTTCCCCCGAAAGCCTCACGAAGTACTTGTTACTCTTCCTGTGATTTACGTCTGTCACTTCCTCTGGTTTCTCCTGTGTCGTAAAAGGGTTGCAACTTCACGCCCTCTGGTTCCCCACCTCTAGGCAGTGACGAAGATCCGAGAATTCATCCTCCAGAAGATTTATTCCTTCAGAAAACCAATGACCAACTACCAGATCCCCCAGACGGCCCTGCTGAAGTTCAGGTTGCCGCCCCAGGGAGGGCGCAGGGTGGCCTCTCAGCTTTGGAGCAGCCCAGCATGGGCGTCTTGTTTCTTGGGAAGGCAAGGAGATGGACTTGTCCGTGGCCCTCCAGGTTCTTCTATCAGTTCCTCCTGGGCAATGAACGAGCAACTGCAAAGGAGATCAGGGACGAGTACGTGGAGACGCTGAGCAAGATCTACCTGTCTTACTACCGCTCTTACCTGGGCCGGCTCATGAAGGTGCAGGTGAGGCCAAGGATCAGGAGGCGTTCCTGGGCGCTTGGACTGGGAGGACGCGGTGCCTGGCAAGGAGGGACAGGGATGTTTTTTCGTTTTGTGGGAAGAGTTGGTGACCGGTGCTCCTCTTTGCTTTCTCCAGTATGAGGAAGTTGCTGAGAAAGATGATCTCATGGGCGTTGAGGACACAGCAAAGAAAGATATCCTGGACCCGCCGGGCCTTGAGAATGGGAAGATGGCATGGGAAACGCACACATCATTCGGACACATAGCTCTCCACTAGATTTCCAGGGTGTAGAGACTCCCTGAAGCCCATCACACATGTCAGGTGTAGTGGGGCCATGGTCTGGGCCGGGGGGTGTTGAAGCTCTGTCAGGCTGCAGTTCCTAAGTCCTCGGCCCCAGCCTGGCCTCGTTTTCCTTGACTCTGACCCTCCGCACGATTCTTTTCGAAGCCGTCGCTCCGCAGCAGGAACACTATCTTCACCCTGGGGACCCGAGGCTCTGTCATCTCCCCCACTGAACTTGAGGCCCCCATCCTGGTGCCCCACACGGCCCAGCGGGGAGAGCAGAGGGTATGCAGAGGAGCAAGCTTCTGCTGGGAAGGGGACTCTGTGCATAGGGAGGGAAGGCCAGACCTTGGGTAAACCTTCCCTACCTGGGGGCCCCAGGGCAACCCCTCAGACAGAGCAGCCTGTCCCAGCGCTCTGGCCTGCTGTGAAGGGGATGGGCAGAGGGGGTGGCTCCTGAGGTAGCTGGGGTGGCTGCAGTAGTAGCATCAGTAGGTAGGGAGCCGCTTGGCCTTTTGGCACTGGTTGCCCCGCCTCTTCAGTGCCCATTCAGTATGCTGAGTGGGAGGGGTCCGCCCAGCCCCTTCCCCTGGCTGCTGAGTCTCCCATGTTGGATCCATCCCACTGTCTCTCTTCTTGCCTCTCTCCTAGTACCCATTTGAAGCCCTCTTCCGCAGCCAGCACTACGCCCTCCTAGACAATTCCTGCCGTGAATATCTTTTCATCTGTGAATTTTTTGTTGTGTCTGGTCCAGCTGCGCACGACTTATTCCATGCCGTCATGGGCCGAACGCTCAGCATGACCCTGGTGAGCTCCCTGATCCTGTGCTTTTATGCCCCTTTGTCCTCATGGCATGGTGGGGTTCTAGCGGGTAGTCGTGACACCAGGCCTCCCTCGTTCTAAGACGTTTAACCTGTACATAGAGTGGACTCCTTTGAAACCTTGGGGTCCCTGAACCTACGCCGCTGCTTACCCACACTGGACTAAAGCACCTGAAAGCTGAAGGGCCCTTCAGTCTCAGTGCTCTAACTACTGGCCCCACCCAGTTCTGAGTTCTGCTGTGATTGGCTAGTGATCCTGGTGACCTGTGAGGGACAAGTGGACAGTGGCCAGGGAAGGAGGGCTCTTTAGGTCTTTCTCTGTCCCGGGCCTCATCCCTGGGATAAAGAAACATGCATTTATCCGTCCATAGCCACTGGGAACAATGGACTAACGGACACTCACTTCCA
>PVLD010015047.1:0-50043 GCA_004027595.1 Dinomys branickii
TTTTTGTTTTTTTTTTTTTTTTTTTTTTTTTTTTGCGGTACTGGGGATCGAACTCAGGACCCTGCACTTGCTAGACAAGCGCTTATTCCACTGAGCTATATCCCCAGCCCCAAGGAGAGCATTTCTGGAGTGAAGGCCCCAGAACTCTGCATCCCTTGTCGCTCCCCCTCCCCCACAACCCCACTTCTCCTGCTTCCTGCCCCCAAGCAAGAACCTGCCCGCCCCTTCCTCTCTACGTACCCAGGCCCTGCCTTGACTGCATTAAGGACTTTTTGTGCTACCAAAGTAGCTCTTAGACTTCTTTATCTTCCCACCATAAAAGTTTGTTCAGCCCTCATGTGTTGTCATTAGTTAATCTGGAAAGTAAATGGGGAAGGGGATTGATTGATAGTAAGCTGAGAAGGGTGGGTGAAACATGACTCATAAAGCATCACTAAGAGGACAAGAGCTTGGTCTTAGTAGCATTCTCAAGAACCCTGAAGTTCTATCACTTTGATGATGATGATATGATAATGATGATAGCGGGTTTTCTCACTTTAACACAGGAGACAAAACCCCAATTTAGATTAATTTGAGTAAAAATTCAAAATGTTTTGATCAACTATAAAGCTAGGAAGTCTAAACTTCAGTGATGACTACACGTAAAGACACAAGGTTGACCAGATATCCTGTTACTTCCTTCCCAACAGGCCTCAGTCATGTAGTAGAATTTGCTGTTTTACAATGAACCTTTGAACAAAGGCAAGGCACCTTCCCTTCTAATTCCATAACTGATGAGAATAGGATTAATTTGCTGTGATAGCTCTTCCCACTTGTGATGGGAAAAAACTGTGACCAGGGAAACTGGAATCGTTACCAAATTTACATTGTCTGAGTGAGTGACGAGCAAGTGACCAAATAGTGGAATGGCTGGGAAGACAAAGCGTACAAGGGTATCTAATGCGGAGCACTCCCTGTGTGGTTGGCATGTTCTAAGTGCATTACAAATATTAATTCACTTACTCTTTTTCACCATTCAATGAGAGAGATACTACTACCATCCCCTTTTTTTGCTGATAAGGAGACAGGAACAGAGGTTAATTAATCTGCTTAAGGTCAAAGTTAAAAGTAGTGTAAATCTATAAAAGTTCACACAAAACAGCAACCCACTGAGTGGACCTTACTACCACTTCTTAAAGTCAAAAGCAGGTAGAGTTGTTTGTTGGTATTCTGAAATGGATACCAGTCAAGATCTTCAGGAGTCTCAGCATCTTTTCTCCCTGCCGTCTCATCCAATGCACAAAGGTAAGAATTCCTTAGACTTCCTTTCCCTGCAGTGTTTCACTTCCACCAGTTTAACTACACATGGGCAGTTTCTGCCCTGGTACATGCACCAGCAAACAGCTAAATGAGTTGTCTGTCCTGTGTACTGCATATAAGGTAGATTCACTCACTTCTACATGGGTCAGCCCCAAATATGACTTGCTATCTTTATCCTAAACCTGGATTTTCTATCTAACAACACTCCTTTTGTTACTCTTCCATTTATATCCTCAGTATCTTCTTTCAGGGCCATGAATTGATTTTTTCTTAACCAGTTCAGGACAGTGGCTGCCATAGACTGTTGGTCAGGAGCAGTTAGGTAAACTTGTCCATTTCAGCTCTTACCTTGGCCCTGTCAATCTCAGCATATGCCTGGCTGGGCCATGTTTTGCTGCCCACTTGCAAAAAATGAATGGGGTCTTAGGGTCAAATTGAGGAAACCAAAGCTGAGCTACTGATTCCATTCCTCCAGAAAGAACGAGTCTTTTCAGACCTGAAGGGGATTCCTGGAACATGCTTTTCCTGAGAGACCCCACAACCACCACCCCCATTTTCACTGCCTGATACACATCTCAGTATAGTTTGAACATCTCTAATCTGAAAAATCCAAACTGCATAATGTTCCTTTTGAGTACTAAATAATATTCCAAGAAGAAAAGTCCACACCTGACCTCTAGGGATGCCTGACCTTAAGGGATGGGTCATAGTCAGAGCACAGGTGCACTAAAATACCAAGACGGTTACATGAATGAAACACAAATGATGTTGATGGTTAGATAGGACTCATTCTCAAGATATCTCATTGTTATGGTTGATACATCGTGTCAACTTGAGGAGTCCAGAGGTTTGGCTGTGACTCAGCAGGAAACCAGGGAGCTTACTTTGTACACATCCCGAGCTTGTGGAAGAGGAGGAGGGCATGGAGATTATATGAGTGCCACAGGGCCCCTGGGTGGGGGTAGCCAGTTCACAATGTAAGGGAGAGAAAGAGGCTGCTTGCCTGCTGTTCCTCCCTTTTGCTCTGGTTGTTTTTGCTGTGCTCTGCTGCCATGAATATTTACCCTCTACCATGTGCCACTCTGCCTCTGAGCCAGCCAAGTATGGACTGAAACCTTCACAAACTGTAAGTTAAATACATCTTTCCTTCCTTCATTTTGGGTGTTGGGTATTTTGTCTCAGCAACGAGAGAAAAGTAACCAAGACACTCATCATGTATGTATAAATATTCCAAATCCAAAATACCTATAATCCCAAGCATTTGGATGAAGGAGACTCAATCTGTACACAGTCAAAAGGATGAAAATAATCTGTGTCCAGAGCCTTAAGAGATTGTTTTTACTCGCTCCTTTTTCCAGATAACTCACAGAAAAGGACTTCTGGCTAATTCCATTTACAGGGGTCTCTCCAATATGCCCAGCTCAGTTTAGCTTCAGCACAGCATGAGACATCAGGCCATTTGCGGGAAAAGGAATGAGCATGGGGAGACAGAGAAATAAGGGAGATGGAGCCCGGGAGAGAAGGAAAGATCAGACCTGGATGTGGACCTGGGTGAACTTAGGTCCCTTTGTCTGCCTCCTGCCTTACTCAGGGAGCTTCCCTATGTGTTCAGTAACTGAAGGTGTAGCCCAGGTTCTTCCATCCTTTATGAGCTCTTCCTCATACCTGAGGGCAGATCCTGCCCTCCTGTTCACAGACTGCTTCAGAAACTCAGACAAGACCTTCCTACTCTGCCTGTGTGGATTGACAATTACAGGTCAACTTGTGACACCCAGCTGAACTGAACCAGCATGGTGCTGAGTGTGGAAGGCCCACTTGAGGATTGTTGCCAGCAGCATAAGAGGCAGAACTGGAGAAGAAGAGACAGGCTATTGGAAGCTGTTGAGAAGCTGTTAGGAAGCTGTTAGGGAATTGCTGGTTCTCTTGGCCTATTCTGTTGGAAGACCTTGTCATGCTGGCTTTCCTGATGAACTTGGCTGTGTTTGTCAGAGGAGGAGCTGAAGACCCCATTGCTGCTGAGAATGGCTATGGTTCACTTTGGGGAGCTCTGGTCCTCATTCTGAGCATCACTTCCTAGTTCCAGAGGGGAAGATGGTGCACTACTCAGTCTCCTGGAGAAGCTGGTCCCATTGGTTTTCCAGCAGAGGAGCTTGGGACCTCACTGTTGCCAAAGATGGCTTGGTACTATTCGGGGAGCTCTGGTTCTTACTTTACATGTCTCTTCTGGCTCCAGTGTAGGTCCCTCAGCCTGCTAGCACAGACCCTTCATCCCACTGGTGCAGACCTTCTCGCTTTCACCATGGACCTTTGGGCCTTCCCAGTGCAGATCCATGAAACAGGCCTGCATGAGACATTGTACTGGGCTCTAGGCCTCCAGTTGGACTTGTGGGGGGCACTGTTATGGACTCTAGGTCTTCAGCTGGACTCATGCAGGACATTACTGTGAGATCCAGGCCCTCAACTGGATTCTTTGACCTTTAGTGTGTGGACAGATTTCCTGCACTCTATACAATTCTTTGAGTGACTATTATAAATAATCTTATAAAATATGTGTCCTGTATTATATGGTTTCCCCTTGCAAAACCACAAACTACAACCTTAATTTCAAACTGCACTCTCTTCAGCAGTATGACAGCCACATTCCCTGTTATGGTGTCCTACAAAACAATCTATGACCCAAATAACAAGTTTCTACACTTCATGAAGCTTTTGCGGTCACTCATAAGTATAAGAGAATATGATGATCTAGCCAGTTAGCTTCAGTCAGTATTCATTATTGGCAGGTTCCACATTTGTGAACTTGTCTACTCACACAAATTTATTTGTAACCTCCAAAATCAGTGTTTGTAACCTCCAAAATCACTACTGCCAGGGTCCTTTTGCAGATGCTTGCCAATGGTGAAAACTATGAGTTGCCTAATCCTGTGATCCGACCCAAGGTGAGAGGAATCTTCACTCTGTCTTCTTGTTGCTGTCTGTACTGCAGAGAAATATTCTTTTCATGGCCTGTCTAGTGCCACTTTTGTTTTTCTTTTCTGTTTGTTTTTGTTTGCATTTTTGGGTAGTTTTTCTCTTTAAAATGTTCTACAAAGATAATGCTGAGATGCTCTCGAGTCTTGTTAAGTGCAAAAGCTCGTAGGTTAGGGACACTTTGCTCAGGACTGAGTTATAGTTCTGTTGGCCATGAGTTAAAAGTTAATGCACTAACAGTATAAGTCAATGAGTTGACTTTAAATAGCAACATGTACAGCAAGGTTATATATGGATTGGCTGAGGAAAATGTGACTAGAGGCTTGCATGAGCCTAAATCTGTATTTTCCCCAGAATAAATGTTCACAGCAACTTTATAGAATATAACTACCACAAACAAGAATCAATCACATTTTACACCAATTTATTTTGATGGTGGTTAGCAGAAAGAACGTGGTAACTACCAGATAATCTCTCCAAATAAATTCAGTATTCCCACCTTAACTCCAAAATATGACACCTTCACAGTGAACCTTTAGCTTCCACGCCCTTGGCAGGTGAGGTCTGAATCCTGGGCGTCTTAGATCAGATGGCCCAGACATCACCATGTCTGATATTTCATGTATTCTGCCTGGACTTTGTTAGATCTGGTCATAAAAATGAAGGGCTTGTCAGTGAAATGATCCTTGGTAGTCACTGGAGACTCCAGTGCATGGCTTGCTGTGAGTTCCTAAATGTAACACAGGGCCCTCTCAAAAGTGCAAGTGACTTAGAAGCACCCCTCCACTCCCACTAGTGAGGAATTAAAAGCAAGAACAAAACTGAATCATGCTAACACCCTTTCTCTTTCCCCCGCTGAGCTTCTTCAAAGCAAGTCCTTGACAAATTCTTTAGGATAATGTTAACGTTATTCACTTATGATAAAACTGGCATATTGTATTATGCTTATTATTTCTTCACAGGAATATATGAGTTTCCAAGTGATGCCATGTACATAACTGGTACCTTAAAACAACAGAAATGTATTTTGTCACAGTTCTGGCCAGCTGCCTAAACCAAGGTGTCAGCATGGCCACACTGTCTGTTGAGACTCTGGGAAGAATCCTTGTTTCTTCCTGGGTGCTGGTGGTTCTCTGTGGTTCCTGGCATTCTGGGCATTATGAATGAGATGCCTCTGCCTTAACGTGCCACCCTCTTCATGCCTCTGTGCCTTTGCTTTTCTTTCTCTTATAGAGACAGCTGCCACTGGATTTAGGGCCCACTAAAGCAATCAGCATCATCCCTAACTTACTCACATCTGCAAAAATCCTTTTCCCAAATAAAGTCACATGCACAGGTTTGGAGTATATATTAGTCTGTTGTCCATTACTGCTTTAATAAAATGCCTGAGACCGGGCAACTTTGCTAAAAAGAGGTTGATTTAGCTAACATTTCTGTATCAAAATTTAAGATCAGGTGGCCTGTTTTTCTTAGCCTGCGGTGAAAGCCTCATGGCACAGAAGGTCATAATGCCAGAAGCACATGTGAGAAAGAGATAACACCTCTAAACAGGAAGCCAGGTAGGCTGGCCCCTCACAGCCCCTTCCCCAGGCACAACATGGATGGCTGTGGACTGTCCACTGAATCCCATCCCTTAGAATTCCCACTATCTGTCTACTTCCAAGCTGAGGACCAGGATCCCAGCATGGAAACCTCTGGGGGCACAGTACATTCAAACCATAGCAAGAGTATGGGTAGTACATACTTTTGCAGCGGTCCACTCAGGGAACTCAAGCCTCCCGGGAACCTGCCTCTGGGGAGTTATCAGTAATGAAAGAGTTATTAGTAATTTTATCATCACTTTCCTGATCCAAACTTATCATTCTCACAGGACACAACATACTTCAAACTTATTAGAGCTATATATCTGTTATATATACAACACAAGGAGGAAAATTCTCACATCACATGATTAGTATTATTCTATCCTTCCCATGAGAAAACACCTTGATATACTTACAAGGTATAATCTCAAAATTTAGGTCCAGATCTTCTATGTACAGGTCTGTGATCAGCACACTTCCTCCTCCTGGCATGTAAGAAAGGAGACAGTTTAAAACAGGAGAGTGAAATGGGGAGGTTGGGGAGGACATAGTCACCAGGCTTGAGTTACTGTAGGAAATTTTTGACTTTATAGAGAAAATTAGAAAGAGTGTATGTTTGTCAGAGAGAGGAAGAGAGAGAGAGAGAGAGCATAAACCAGTAACTGCATCCAAAATCCAAAGACCTGGACCTAGCATGGAGGATTTTAAGGAAATAAATTTTAAGGGAAAGTTTTCCACATCCTCTATCTCTACATGTACTTTTCCATAAAATCGATCTTCCTGAGAATCACCTGGAATGGAAATGTAGGCTCCTCTTTCCTGTTGCTCACACTGTTAAGGAAAGGGATGTCCCTCCTTCTTCCTAAATTTCCTCACGTCTAATTGCTAGGAGGCATAAAACATCCAGAGCACCAAATCTTCAAAATATTGAGGTAGGTGTCTATAATTGGTAGCTACAGTTATTTCATAAGGTGGGCAATAGTTCTTTGTTTATAATAAAATGGAGGGAGACATAATTGACTTATCAGCTGAGTGATAAAAAGAGTTTCTTTAAAAAAAACAAACTTTTTTTATAATACTGTAAAGTAAGGCCAGGAACCACAGGGGACATGGTGTAATGGGTCCTGATGTTTAACTCTTTGCATTGCCAGATAATCTTCACCTGTGCATTAAAATGTATAATAATTATTATGCTGTTTTTAAAACAGATTTGTGGTCATGAAAGTTTTTAGATGCTGTAATTAAGAAAAGGTTAGTACAAGAAGATTTGGGATCATAAGCAATATTATAACTTTGATAAAGTTCTATGGTGAAAGAATCAAGGAAATAAAACTTGAATGTGTAATTTCTATCTATAAAAAAGAGCTTGTTCATGTATTTTTAAGGAACAGTGAATATCAGATAACAAAATTATTTAAAGTCACTGGCTCTACTTAAAATGTGATATAGCTTTTATTTTGAAATGCCAATAATAGCAATACACTGGAAATAATATCCTTGTGAATATTTAAACTGAAAACATTTTAGATGTGAACTCCAAAATGTGTGCAGGTAGTTCTGAATTTTTAAAATTCCTTTAAGAGTACAAAAACAAAAAGCAAAGAATTGAGTAATATTGTTGCAGACAAGAGAACATATACCAGCCCTTCTATAGTGTCTGGGAGGTCCTGAACCCAAACAGTTTCATCTACCTCACACTTCCCAGTGAATATGAGCACTGGGGATGATCTCCAACAGTTCTCCTGAAGCCCTCGGCCCCCAGCTCCAGACTGAATGCCTCGCACAGAAGAGAAGGTGTTTCTTGAGAGAAGGGGGTGAATCCTAGCGTAAACCAGCTTCTGAGGGTGAGGTCAGGGTTCCTGAGAAAGGGGCATACAAATGCATGGCTAAAGCCAGAAGTCAAAGGTGTGGTACGCTCTTGCAGAGAGAGGCAGCGCCTGAGAGCACTCTAAGAGGGGTTAGGTGAGAAGTCTCTCAAGGAAAGTTACTGGGCATGCAGTTTCTCTCACCTCCAGCCAGCACTGTCTGTTATCTCCTCCTCTTCAGTGGCACAGTCTGCAGCATGCTGTGGTGGTAAGATGCGGTAGGGAGAGAACAGTGGCCGAACTCACAGCTGTGACTCTCCTGGCCTCAGAGGGAGGAAGAATTCTACCCAGAAGACAGGGTGGCCAGGGTTACTGGTCATTACTAGTGTGGAGGGAAAGGCAGCTCCACAGGAAAGACAGAAAACTACTGTGAGGGGTGTGCTGAGTCCAACTCCAACCCTACCTCTCATTACCTTTCAATGACATAAATGTTTTGGCTGTATGCACACTTCTACTGCAAACTCTGAAAAGCCCTATAAATGTATTGTGAAAATTAAATGGCACTATATAACAAGCATTCGACATATAGCAGTTATCATTAATATTACTACTTACTGAAAACAATATGGAAGAGTACAAAGAGACAAACTTAAGGGCCAAGGATATAGCTCAGTGGCACAAGCACCTGCCTGGCAAGCACAAGGTCCTGAGTTCAATTCCCAGTACCAAAAATAGAGAGAGAGAGATAGAGAGAGAGAGAGAGAGAGGGAGAGAGAAACTTAAATAAACTATCTTCCCTCGCCTGAAGACAACCACTGGACTTACCTTAGAATAGCATTATAGCTTGTGTCTAGATCTTCCTCCAAATCCTCATGTGGTCATAGATGAGGCTTCTGAGAGATGGCTGGATCTAAGCATGTGATCCTAGAATTAAGGGTGTGTGATTACTAAATTGGTTCACTGACTGGCTTGCTGTAGTTCGAGCTTGGATAATGGGAAGGCCCACCCTGGGTGTTAGTGCTTTTGTGTAGCCTGGACCAAGTATAATGGACAGAAAGAGGGTTGCTATTGTCATTTGTCACTGGCTTCCTTCTGCCTTCTGTTTTCCCAGGAATTGTTTTCCTTTGCGACGCCACTCTGTCTCAGAGTCGGCTGACTATGAACTGAAACCTCTGCAACCATGAGCTACAATAAACCTTTCCTCCTTTCACTTTGCATGTTCATTATCTTGTCTCAGCAATGAGAAAAGGAAATAAGACCAATAATTATTGCTATTAGCAGTTATTTTGTCAGGTTTTTTTTAATTCAATGCACAAAACTGTGAATATGCACATTGTATTGGTCAGCTTTCCATGATAGGATAAAATACCTGATACCCACACTGTAAGGGAGGAAAGGCTAATTTTGGCTTATAATTTCAGAAGTTTCAGTCTATGCTCAGCTGCCTTTGAAGCAGAAAGGCATGGTGGGAGAAAGCTGCTCCACTCATGGTGCCCGAAAGCAGGGCGGACTGGACAGAGCTAGAGCAAAGAGGCCAGGACCAGATATGGTCTTGCAGGTCACTCACCCCGACCTCCATTCCCCACCTAGGACCCACCTCCTAAGGGCACATTTAGCTATGAATTTATCAGTGAGTTAACCAACCCATCGCTTAGGGTAGCACCCTTACACTCCAGTCGCCTCTGCAGGAATCTCAACCCCATCAAGCCGACAGGTGAGATTCATGGGCACCTAGGTGTCCAAGAAATGTGCAAAGGACCTGCCTTAGTTTCCTCTGATAAGAGAAATCATTACTTACAAAGACATACGAGTTTCAGCTTTAAATTAGATTTACTTTTGTTATTGTCATTTATTTATGGCTTGTGACTTATACTGTACTATGCCCAGAGGCACACTGGCATGTTTTGTAAATCTACCAAATAAATAAACAGCAGCTACATTTCCAGATCTGTTTGTATGGAAATGAAAGCAAACAACAACAAAAATAGAATGAGGAAACCAAGCTGGAAAATTCAAAGCAGAATGGAAACTGGGAGGGACATTTTGTCTTTTGTTTTTTTTGTTGTTGTTGTTGTTTTTGGCAGTGCCAGGTATGGAACTCACGACCTTGCACTTGCCAGGCAAACATGGGAGGGACATTTTGGAAAACTGACATGATGACTACTATACTGCCAATCCATATTTGTTCCCAGAGTGAGATCCCCCCAGCACCAGGCAATTTCAAAGATATTATGTCCCACAACATCATCTAAGAGTCCTTTCCAGAGAAGAGATGTGTTCATATGAGATCTGTGCACCATTTCTCACATGACTTTCCTTGGTCTCTTTGCAGACACTATAGGAAAGGCATAATAAGCTTTGTTACCTATGTCTTTTTTTCTTTTAAAAATAAAGGAAGAAAATGTATGAACAAACAGATGCCCATTTACAAAATAGCTTAAGAACAACACAAACAATACAGAGTTACAGACAAAGTGGTAGGAAATTAACAATGGTTGTTGTATTATGTATTGATATTTTCAAAGTGGTTTCTCAGGAGAACAAATAGGGACATGCAATCATGATCAAACAAGTGAATGTCTTATCGCTCTGCCATCGCTCATAACTAGAGAACCTTTAGTTATCTGATTTATTAGAGAACATGGTAGGAAAACAAAATTGATTCCAAAAACTGCATCGACATTTACTTCACTAAACTATCCACATCCTTTCAGATTTCTTCAAACATAAAACAAATTTGCTACATCAGTTAACTTCAATGTTTCCTTCCATTTTAAATATTCTATATCTGTAGGATTGGAGACAATATTTATTCATTGCTCTGCATGCATCCTCTCACTTGTAAGTATCACATAATTGTAGATTTACCTTTAGGCCAATATTAACACTAGTCCAAAGCTGTTAAAATTCATTACATTTAGGAATCACCTGGAGAGGTTGTTAAAATGCAGATCACCGGACACTGCCTCCAGCAATTTTAAGTTAGCAGACTATTATGGTTTGTGTCTGCATGTCTCCCCCAAATCTTCCTGTGGTAATGTGCTGGGCTTCTAGATGTATGATTGATTTATGGTCCAATGTTGTAATTAAGGATGTGAGTGCTACACCAGCCCTGGGGTGGGTAGTTTGCATACAGTGTGAGGGAGGGAAAGAAGAGGTTGTTTGCCGCTGCTCCTCCCTTGTGCTCTTGCTGCTTTTGCTGTCTTCTGCCACCATGAACAGTTGCCCTCTGCCATGTGCCACTCTGCCTTGGAACCAGCCCAGTATGGACTGAAACCTCCACAAACTATACGCTAAATAAACCTTTCCTTCTTTAATTTTGGTCATCAGGTATTTTGTCTCAGCGATGAGAGAAAAGTAACAAAGACACAGACCTAGGGCCGTACCTAAGAATTTTTATTTCTGTTTCTAACAAAATTTCTGGAGCTGCTAGTGCTGCTGTTCTGACCCCTGTGGATCACACAGAAAGCTGCTGCACTGTAAACTTGGGAGGAGTTGCATCCAAAGCTGGCCTGCATGTTAACCCTCATAGAAGCCAACCCAGGAAGCTGATGAACTATACATGCATGAGGGGCATGGCTCCCCGCCCCCAAGGTGATCATATTAGAAGATGGAGGCTGCAGGAGGGGATTAGATCATGAGTGAGATTAGCACCCCTACCGAAGACATGGAACACTGCTTTGTCCCTGCCTCCAAGTGAGGGCACATTTTCTCTGAACCAGCAAACAAGCCCTCGCCAGATGTGCAATCTCTTGTCACCTTGATCTTGGACTTCCTAGCCTCCAGAGCTACAAGAATAAAAATTTCTGTTGTTTATAAATAACCTAGTCTCTCATATTTTATTATTGTAGCTTCAAAAGACTAAGATGACAATTGTATAATATTCATGAGTAGCTGGTTTTGCAATAGACATTCTGAAATAATTTCCACAATATTTCAACTTGCTTGGTTATCTTTTTAAGGACAGGTTGACAGAACATAAATAAAATGTCTGGAATGGGCAAATGAGAAATAAGGTTTTTTTTTTTTTTTTTTCAGCACTAGAGACTGAGCCTAGAGTCTTCAAACTGAGCCACTGGGCTATATCCCTAGCCATTTTTTTTTTTTTAATTTTGGGGTGAAGAACAAGATTTCATATAAAGGTGAGGTTACCCAGACTGGACCCAAACTTGTGATCCTCCTGCTTTAGCTTCCCAGAGTGCTAAAATCACAGGCGTATGCCATCAGCTCTTTGAGAATAGAATTATCTTTACTCTATGCTTATAAAGCAGGCAATCAGCACTTCTCTTTCATCCATGGTTGTTACATGAACATCCAAGGAACAATACAAAGAACACTTTCACCTCTTCGATGTCTTCACCTCCTCCCTCCTCATCTGCAAAGTGAGGATGGCAACATGCAAAGACTTACTGTGAAGAATAGTAAGTAATGCATAGAAAAGCAACAACACTTTCCAGAGAAATCATCCCCAAGCTGCAGACAAATGAATCCCCCTGCTCAGGGTACCTCTTTTCCTCCAGAGTGCTTTTCATAGAGTTCAACTACATATTTGGGGACTGACTGGTAGTTTGTTTATCACCCCCACACTACTGTAAATCCCACGAGCATCTGTTTTGCTCACTTTTAAAGCCATAATATTATTGGGTTAGTAGTATCCCTTACTTATTGTGGGCTAGTCAGGTCCACAATCTCCAGAAGAAATGTACAACAAAGGCTAAATAAAAAGAGGTGAGTGGAATAATTACAGGGCTCCAGGAGGATCAAAGCCCTCTCATGTAATGTGAGAGTCTCTCAGGGCTAAGATTCAGACCTTTTCTGGGTGGTTCATATTTATTTGGTTATCAGAAGAATGGAGAGTGTACTCAAAAAGGGCAGAATTACTCAAGGACTTCTCCAAGTAAGGTATTAAATTAACCCTTAATAAGGATTAATTTAATCCACCCAGGAGTAAGATGCCTGAGGCTATAGTGCTTATCTAGCTGAGATGGATCCAATGTCCTTGGCTGTGATCTTGTCTTATTCTTTGAAGCTTTCCAGCTTCATCCGCCATTACAGGCTTTAGTAGGGATTAGTGACTCACAGAGGTTCACTTACTATGAGTCTGTCACCCATTTCCACCCAAGGAGCCTAGGCCTTGGACAGATTCACAAGTGAATGTGAAAAGCCAATTGATTAATTTAAGTCCTGCTCAGGGCTGCTTCACAGTGGTCTCCATAATACTTAATCCAATTCTTTGTTTGTAGCAATCAGAAAATATTCATTGAGTGAATAGCAATATGTGTCTGATGGTAAAAACTTAGCAAATGTCCATGTAAAATGAATATATAGATGCAAAAATATTAGGTGTCACTAAAGTGAAAAATCAAGAAAAACAGCATATTCTTAATAATTAAGTAACCATATAACACTGTAACTGACTGCAAATCAAACACAGGATCAGTGGGTGACTCTTGAGGTTGTTGGCTTCATGCAACTACAGAGCAGAAACTGACAGCACTTGTGTTTCAGCCTTGGCTCATCACCTATTTGGAGAAAAATAGCTAAGCTGTGATCTCCGAGTCATCCTTTCTTGGTTTAAGAATCTACTTTGACTTGAATTTTTCTCAAAGTCATTGTCTGTTTTTTTCTTGACTTTAAAGCAGTTATAAACAGAATCCTAGAAGTTATAAGCGCAATGCAGAGCTGTGGCTCAGTGCGTCTGATATTTCTGTCAGATTTATCAAGTATATTACAATGATCTGGAGGGAAATTCGCTCAGTTAGCTTGCCTAAACCATTGTTACAAACACAGTACAAAAATGTTTCTCTTTCAAGGCACAAGATTAATCTTTTTGTTATGAAGACATCATTTGGATGACAGTATTAATGCCCAAGTTACAAAAACAGAAATCAGATATTAGGCACTGAGCTCTTAGTGCAGATCATGAAATGTGTGTTATCCTGAAAGAAGGAAAAATAAACAGCTCAGTTCCTAAGGCAGAAGTTGCACAAGGAGACAACATACATGTACAAACTAATTGCAGAGATAAAAATAAACCTTAAAGCAAGTTTTATATATACCTAAATGCAAAGTAGGACAATGTAGAAAGCTTTCTGTCTCAACCAGACTAAACCTGCTGTGTTTATACCTTTTGTTAAACACAGCATTAGTTTGGGAAGCTTTTCAAATAAATTCATATCTATAGTTTTAGAGTAAGGGTCTACCTCCTTTTGCCACTGATTTTTATTCTTGACAAATTGTGCCAATATTAAGAAAAAAAATCCCTATGACATGCTGAGGAGATAGTATTTGTGGATGTTTACATACATAATTTCAAGTTATTGTAGTGCAAAGAGACAAGTTTCCAAGTCAGTAGTAGACCTGTGCTTTGCCTCACATGCAGGTACTTCTCAATCTCTGTGGCACTCGGTGTCCTCATCTTAGAAAAGAGGGGTAATAATAAAGTTAACATCACAAAATAATGGCCAGGAATATCATTCTTATTTTTATTTATTAGCGCTCCTTTAGTTTCCATTCCCCAAACAGGCATAATTCTACCAAGTAAAACAATAGTAATCATTTCTAAAAAGCACCTTGAATACTAAGAACTATATAAAGCTTTTTCTTAATGTTATTTTACATACCTGCTGAAATAAGAGAGAGCTGCTAAGTAGAAAGAGCCTCACATGGTCACTTAGGAGCTGGGACTCCTGCAGGTTGCCTGAGCTCAGGCCTCGTTAAGTCGTTCAGAGTGAGCAGTGTGCAGTCCTTCACGTTGACCTTCAGGGGTACCTGCCCATTATCTTCCGTGGGAACCTGCTAAAAGGAGCTGTGCTTTACAACAGCTGCAATCTGCGCTTTAAAAATAGAAAACCACTTTAACTTACATAGGCTTCACACAAGTAGGGGCAGAGAGTCATCTCAACCCCAAACTATCAAAGATCTTCTCCTCCTTCCTGTCTTAAAACAGTAGAGTTTTTCTTCCAATAAGAACAAACTGTATGAACATTTGAAATGAATTGTAAAATAGTACTTTTATTATAATTATAATAAAGTTGGATTATTGCAACTTTTCTAATTTCATGTATTTCCTACAGTTCAAAAAATCATTTTAAAAATCATCTAATACACAGGTAATGACCTACTGATTTATCAAAAACATATCCATGTTTAATATAAATATATTGATATTATACTACATATATAATACATATGTACAAACGTATAATCAGCTGCTCAATCTTATTCAGTTTGGAAAACATCAAACAGAAACCCAAAGAGTTTTTTTTCACTTTTGCAGAATCATGAAATATTTTTAAAATTGTGTTACTTTTTTTTTTTTTTTTTTGCGGTACTGGGGATCGAACTCAGGACCCCACGCTTGCTAGGCAAGCGCTTATTCCACTGAGCTATATCCCCAGCCCCCAAAATTGTGTTACTTAAAGACAGAATAGATATCATGTCCCCACATTACTTATGGATATATTAACTGCCATATCTCTTTGAATGACAATAGCTATTAAATTTGAAAGATATTCATGTCTTTGTATCTAGCAATTCCACTCTTAAATGTGGACAACAGATGGAAGAGAATGGACTCAAATCTCGTGAGGAAGCTACACTTAAGGTCAAAAACCTAAATGAGAAGAACAAATTTATCTCAAAATTCCTTCAGTCTACCTCAGAGTGCAAAATGTCCTAGAGAGCTGCAGTGTAATCCACATGTAAAAACTATGTAAATGTGTAGAAATGCATGTACTATACATGATTTCCTCTTGCAGTATTTATAATGTCAAAGGATGACAAGATTATTGCACAGTAACTGAAATGAAAAGGCAAATCTGAACTTACTGACTTGGATACAAGTAGGAGTTACGGGACTGAGACCATCTTCTTTGTCCTAGAAACGTCTGCTTATATGGGTTACATTGAAAGAATAGGGCTAAGGATTCAGCCAGTTTTCAGATGCTGAAACCATCTGTGAAGCTTGGTGATCACAGCAAAAATGTGTTACGTAGCTGGGGCCCAGCCTCATCCCTGACTGGCTGACTTTGATTATAGCAGGGTTGACATTGATGGGTGCTTGTAAAACTGTGTCTTATTGATGGTACATTAGTTTATAATGTTCCTTATAAACTGTTACTAGTTTATAATGTTCTTTATGTGGAATAGTCTAGAGGCCCCTTGTTCTCATGGCTACAGAACACTATCTTTTTCCCAGATCTGTTAAAATTTTTTTATTCTATTGAGATCACTCAAGTATATCATGTGTGTGTGTGTGTGTGTGTGTGTGTGTGTGTGTGTGTGTGTTATTAGGATTAAATACAGGGCCTTCACATTGAGATGCATCCCCAACCCTTTCTCTTGTTCAGACAGGGTCTTGCTAAGTCACTGAACTGTCCAAGCTGAGATCAGATTTTTCACCTTCTACCTCAGGATGCCCCCAACCTCCTGTGTTCAGAGGCAGGGCCTCTGGGAGGTGATGAGTCCCCAGGTAAATATGCTGTTAGAAGGTGGGGCCTGACGGGCAGAGGCAGGCCTCCGGGCATGGCCTAGAGGTGTTACCTCCTTCTCTCAGCTCCTCCTACTGATTTACACTTCCAGGCTGTCATGATGTGAGCAGCTTTTCTCCAGGCCAGGCCCTTCCACGTGCCCTTTCTGCCCTGGAGCCAGCCAACTATGGACTGAATCCTCTAAATGCTGTAAGTTTAAATAAACCTCCTCCTTTAATTTGTAGGTGGTGGTCATCGTCTCTCAGCATTAAGGAAAGTGACTAAGTGATCGTACTTGTGACCTTCCTGCCTCAAGCCTTGCAGAATAGTGGGACTGCACAGCTGTGTTTCACAACCAGGCTTCAAACATCACTGACATAACTCCATAAACTCACAAGCGAAGGGTATTCATTCCCTAAAAAGACTGCAAACAGCTTAAGTGATTTGATTAAATAAATGTAATACATTCAGGCTGTGAGTGTAACCGTGTTAAAAAGGAGGGAGACCATATGTGCTGACAGGGGACAATAATCATGACGTGGAAGGGAGAAAAGTGAGGCATACGGCAAGCTCTTATCTGCACGCAGAAGAGAAGGAGGAAGAACCCTGGATAGGTGCTTCTTTCTAAGGAGAGAAACAGGGAGGCACTGGACCCAGAGAGTGGAAGGGCCCTTTCTTCTTCTTCTTAATTGATACAATTTGTACATATTTAGGGGATACAATGTGATGTTTCCAATACATGTATATAGTTGATAATATGCAAATTAGGTTAAATATATCTATCTCCTCAAATATTTATCAACTGCTCATGGTGAAAGCATTCAAAATATTTCTCCCAGCTTGTTGAAACACACAGTATTTAGCTGTGGTCACCCTATTTTGCAACAGCTTACCAGAATCTCTTGGTCCCATATTTATTGCAACACTAGAGACTTAAACCAGGGCCTGTACGCTGAGCTTCCCCACAGCCCTTATGTTTTCTTTCTTTTGAAATGGGATTTTGTAAGTCACTGAGTGGCTTGGGCTAGGTTTGAACTCGTGAGACTCCTGCCTCAGCTTCCAAGAAGGCTGGGATCGCTGCACACATTGGCTCCCATTGCCTTTCACGGCAGGCTCTCGCACCCGCGGTCCAGGCTGTGTGCTCCACCCCCTTTACAGCTCATCAGTGAGTTCGGATCCTTACTGCCTGTGAGAATCACTGGGAAGCTTCAGGAAGAAAAACAACCCATGCCTGGGTAACATGAGAGAGTGACCGGAGACGATGTGTTCACCACAGCTGTCAGTCACTGCGGGGCAGTCACAAATTAGATGGGGGAACAGTTAGCCTAAAGGGAAGGGTGAGCAGCAAACTAGGTGGTGGTACTTTGGGTCAGCTGAGTGCTTTGTCCTCTTCTCCCTCAGCACCTGCATTGAAACAGTCACCAAGTCCTACAAATTCAAAATAGTGCTCCATAGAAGGCACAGGTCCTAGGCACAAATATGGTAGATGCTATCTAATTTGATTTCCACTACTATTTGGAGTTGCTCTTTCCCTCTCTTCTGAAAGAGGGAAACTATGGTTCATACAAGAATACTAAAAAGCCAGAAGTCAACACAAAACCAGAGTTCAAACATCAGAAATCTTGGACTCTGAATTCCCTTCTCTTCTCCAAATTCCATGATACCCACTAAAGTCCTCTCTTTTATATGATTTTTAAAGTCAGTTTTCACACCTCTTTGCTTAATATTCAGAAACATACTTAAAAATGTTTTTTTCCCCAAACTTATCACATCATATCATCAGCCAAAATTCTTCTCTCCTTATCCACCCCCACTGGCTTTGTTAAATGTTTTCTCAAGCTTGGGCAAACCTGGGATGAACCCACTTCCTAAATTTTAGAATTTCCCTGAGCAGAAATCTCTATAGTGCAGTTTTTACCAACCCTTGCTCCATACCTCCCAAGGAGTCTCCCGATCGTTTGGAAAGCTTCTGGAGTTTATGTGCTTTGTAACCCTGAAATCTGTTCTCCCACATTCCCTATTGAGTCAGTGCCTCACTGACATTGTGGAAAACATATCTCTCACCTGCCTCCTAAATCAATGCCTCCAGGGCCCCTGAAATACTGGCAGCCATCTTCTCTCAACTCTTTCCATCCTGGTGCATGCAACTGAGAGGCTCAGAACTGAGCAGACAGAGAGGTGTGGTCTCCAGAGAGCTCCATGGCAATTATTACTACAGTGAGAGGGGAACTCATTAATTCAAAATAAAGCAGAGCAGGAACAAAGTCTTGTCAGAATGACTGAAATTTCTGGGCTGCTGGAGGGAGGAGCTGGTGTGTGTGTGTGTGTGTGTGTGTGTGTGTGTGTGTGTGTGTCTGTGGTGGGGGAGTTGAGTAAAAAGATGCAGATGCCATCAGGACACAATATCAATGGGATGTGAAAGCCATGGATTGCCGAAGGTGCTACAAGAACAAGATATTCACACACGTTGCTCGGTTTTTCTCTTGGAGGGTGTGGGTTAAGTAAATGGATATACTCATTTTTGTTTGACTTTGAACAGTTGCACAAGTCTTCTATAGGCACAGCTGAACAGTGGAAGTTCTATAAAATAAAATGCAGCAAATGCAAGTCATAATCCATCCACCTAGGTACAATCATGTGAACCTTTTGATGCGTATCCTCCACATATATTTTACTACGTATCTATCCATGAGAAATTTACAATTAATTTCGTGATCATGGTATCTTCCCTGCCGGGTAAGTAGTACAATTAATTTAGAATGTACACTCACATTTGATTTTTTTTATGTCAAATATCTCTTCCTAATTTTGTGTGTAGTCATCACAAAGCATGCCCCGTTGTATGTGTTGCACTCTGTGTTGGACAATTGGTTCATACATTTTACTGTCCCCATTTCACATGACCATAAGTAGCAGTCATTTGGCTACCTCGTTGAACTTTTTTTGTATGGGTTGTGGTTACTTTTGGAAAAGATTCCTTTGGTTTTGTAAATACTGCCTAATGGAGATTGGCCCTTTAGTGACCAAAAAGAAAAACAAAGTCACCGGTGTTTTTATATAGAATTCAGAAGTTACTTTCCATATTGATTGCAAATACTGCAGACTTTTGAGGCAAACCTCTGATAAAGTTTTGTGATAGCTTTAGCAGAATAGTTCTAGGTAGACAACAAAAACATATATTCAAACACAACAGAAATACATTCACGGGTCTGGAGACCAGAAGTCCAAGATGAATATTCGGGCTGATTTGGTTTCTGCTGAGTTCTCTCTTCTCAGCTCTCACTCTGCCTTCCTGCTATGTGTCATGAGGCTGTGGCTTCGCTCTTGTGTACAAAGGGAAAGAGGGAGCACTTTAATATTTCTCCCTATAAGGACAGTCACCCTTTTGGATTTCAGCCCTACCCTTATGACTTAATTTAACCTAAATTTCTTCCTCAGGGGCCCTATCTCCAAATATAGTAACATTGGAGGTTAGGGCTTCCACATATTAAATGTGGAGGTGGGAGACACATTCAGTCACTAGCATGGTTGTCTATTTCACGGTCTTAAGAGGAATGTAATGTTACCTTTCTGATGGTGTTCTCTGGTTAGGGAATTATACCCTGAGAGTGGGCAGAGAGCCCCTAACAAAACTGATGCATGTTCCTCTTACCTATCATACTTAGGTTGAAGGCTATGGTTTTATGTAGGAGAGATGAATACGTCCTCTCTAAGTCCCCCTGCACCAGGGAATGCTTAGCACAGAGCCTCACGGTGAGGAGTTCTGACTCGGAGCTAACTGCTTACAAATCAAAGCTCCACCTCTTCTTGTTTGCCGTCTTGGGAACACTACTTCCACTCTTTGAACCAGGTTCCTGATCAGTAACATGGCCACATGTCAGGTACCAGTAAACTGTGCATAGGCCTGGGGTTGCCAAAACCCCTGTTTATTTGCCTGTGGCTGTCAGCAACCGTCTCTGACACCGCACAGTAATTATGATGCTTTTCATAATACAAACAAGACGGGGAAGCACTAATTAAGCGTGAGTTTCCTCATCTGTGAAATGGGGCTTAGGGTGGCTCCCTTTCATCACCAATTTCCTGTATCTTCCTGGGAGACTGTGGAATCTACTTGGATTTCAGTTTCTATATCAGGGAAAGTAGAGGAGTTAAACCAAACCAAATTTCATTCAGGGTCCTTTCCAACTCCACAATTTTCTCACAATCACTCATGATGAGGAGAAAGAAAGTTGGCATTGTGTTTCAGTCCAAACATGTCAGAAAGACCTTTATTATGCACACAATAAAGGACAGAAAACAGCCAACATAATCCTCCCACATGATGTAGGAAGTTTGCCATCGTGAAGGACGAGAAACAAATACCAATTGCTACTAACTGATACTAGACACTCCTTGTGACTTTTCAGATTGTTCACCATTTGGTCATTTTCCAGCTATATAGTCGGACCTTACAGTGTGTCTGCATCAACATAGAGTTGACTTAAAAAATCCAAAATCCCTGGCCCCTATGGTTTACAGTCTAGGAGAAAGAGCAAGCAATGAACAAACACGTGGCATACAGGATGCAGAAAGGGTTATGAAATAAATAAAGCAACCAGAGGGAGGTGGGGTGGCTGCCAGGAGCTGGAGGCAGGTAGCCAGGGAAGGCTGCTCCAGTGTACTTGAGCAGATGATAAATAGGTATGAGGGGGAATCAGGGACCAGCACTAGTCTTGATGTGTGTAAAGTCAGCCCCTATATTTTAAAAGATATTAAGAATATACACACAAATGACTATTACATGAGTAAAGTATAAATTACACTAATAGAACAAACATTGACATATGGGCTACCCAGTGAGGCTCCCTTATGCCAGTGTTTAATTTTTAAATCATTTTATAAAAGTAATTTTGTGGAACATGTTAAAAGGACAAAAACTAGTCAAGTGTATTGTTAAATGAAAAAAGCAGATGACAACAAAGCATTCACAATATGTCCCCATTAGTATAAAGATAGCATAGATTTATCAAAATAACATAACCAAGAATACTGAGAACAAATTACATATGTAGCTGGTATGTGTGTGTGTGTGTGTGTGTGTGTGTGTGTGTGTGTGTGTGTGCATGTGTATGCACATAATGTAGAAATGCACTTACAATTGTTTCAATGTTTTCCCTTCCATGGTGGTGTTCTGGATGACATTTTGATCTGTGTTTGAATTGTCCTATATTTTCCCAATTTCCATAGTGAACACATGTCATTTTGTGTAAGCTGCAATTTAAAAGTGATTTAAGGCATTACTGTTCATCGCTAAGAGAAATTCAAAAGGATTTACTTTAGGCAGAGGACATTGATACCAGACAGAGGACACAAACTGTTTTTTTTAAAAAACAGACACTAGCTGTACCAAACACAACAATATTGTCCAATATGTGTGAATAGAAAAATGATAGAACTAAAACACTGGCCAACAACTGCATGAGCTTGGAGTGCGTTATCAGGGTGTTCACATCACACAACTTGCATGGCACTGTTCACAAACTGGAGAGGGACCCCAGGACTGAAAAGAAAAACAATTTGTTTTTAGTACTCTCTTTATCTTTTTAAATTTTGTTTTTAAGACAAAAGAATGGAGACATATGAACCAGAATAAGCCATAAACAATATCGAACATACAAAATTATACAGAACATAGTAGGGAATTAACACTGGATGGATGCTGTATTATATAATGTTATCTTCACATTAGTTATCACACAAACATTAAAGGAAATACCAAACTATAGAGAAGACAGTAGGGAATTAGCACTGGATGCTGCATAATATAAAGTTATCTTCACTTCTGTTAATACAAAAACGATTGAGGAAATACAAATTATAGAGAACATAGAAGGGAATTAGCTCTGGATGCTGTCCTGCATAATGTTACCTTCACATGTTACTCAGTTACACAGATGGTGGCCCATTTCATCATTCAATTTTCTCCTCCCTCATCTCCGTTGCCCTACCACTCAATCAGTCATCTTCCCTGTGATAATAACTGTATTCCTGGGTTTATCTATACCCCTGGACTCTCGCCTTGGGAAGAGATATAGCTACCTCAGACCATACTGTAGCACACATGGGTGTATACAAACTGCCATAGTCGGAGGTGGAAAAGCACCCATGCTCACAGCTGACCGCCCTGCTCCACCCCTTCGCTGTGCTATGGGTGGGGGCGGGTCCAGTCCATGGGGCACCCTCAGCGGGGCCCTTGGCAGAGCAGCCACATGGCCCTCAGCGGAGCGGCCACGGGGCCCTCGGCGGAGTGGCCGTGGGGCACGTGCCCCCATTGGGGTGCCATCGGTGACCCGTTCATTTCTGTCCCATTGCCTTAATGCCAGAGGCCCTTTCTTCTCCTCCTCCCTCCTCCTGATCTCCAGTATTACCATTCCCCACCCGTTGCAGCTGGGCATTGGACAAACTTACGATGCTTGGTATGAGGGCTTGAAATCTCCCCGGCCCATTCTCACTGTGTCAGTTCAGGGTATGAACTGAGTTTAAAGATTAGTTCTAGAATAGAGTTGGAGGATTTTCTCGGGTCTGCTCTATAGAGTATGTTGTTGTTTTTCAGACTCCTGGTCTGCTGCTTTTCATCTAATTTGTTGCTATGGGTTCATGCAAGGTTCATATGTGCAAGCTGTAAGGAGACCCTCTTGATGCTCACATTAATAGTTTGGGGTGAGTCCTGAAGACCGTGGATTCGTCCCATTGTTGCCAGGAACAGGTGGTGCTTGCTCAAGCTGCCGAGACTCAAGGTGCTCCCAGAGAGAGTTCAGGGTGGGAGCTGAGCCGCAGCAACCCAGTTCATGCCTCCTGCCTGATATTGGAGTGAGAAGGGCGTGGAGCCACGCAATCCACCTCCATCTACATCTCCCTCCCGTTGTGGTGCTGGAGCCCCCATCCACTCCTCAGCTGGATCCCTGGGAGCCACTGTGCCTCACTGCCAAGGTTCCCTGCTGCTCTCCGCCAGTAGCGGCTCACCCAGCAGAGAGGCAGGGGGTTGCCACCTCGAGGCAGGCACAGAGCTGGGTGTGGTGGGCTGTGTACTAGTTGTATCGATTCTCTCCAGGCGCTGATTAGGAAGGTTGCCGCAGGGTGGGGACTCTGCCCCAGTGGCTGTCGCAACCTCTCATTCTCACACTGGGTTCGACAACTGCTCCCGACTGCCACTGCCTCCTTTCCTGGCTGCGCCCTCCTCTCTCCAGCCCTGGACCAGCTCTCGGAACTCCGCTCTCCCCGGCCAAGCCCGGAGGCTTCCATGAGCATGGGCCTCTGAAGCTGAAGCTGCGAGTGCCAGAACAAGGGCATGGACCATGGGTATGCTTGGAGTGGTGACTTCCTCCTTCTCCTCTCCCTCCGACTGCGCCATGGCCGATCTCCGATCTCCGGTTTTGCTCAGTCTTTCTGAGGGCTTCAATTCCCATTTCAGATCCTTCCTGAGTTCAGGATACCCGCCTCTTTCCCTTCTGTCCTTTGTCTGAGTGGCATTCCTCTGGGATGTTCTTTCTCTGCTGCCTACCCGGTTGCCATCTTGAAGTTCTCTCGTAAAATTTATTTAGTTATTTGCTACTTTCTAATGAACGTTCTGAAATGGCCAACAGACCTTAGAAAGATACCACTTTAGGCTCCTGCTTGAAACCAACAGCTACAGAAAACTGCTGGCCTTGATTCAGGGCCACTAGTACTCTCTTTAAATAATTAAGATTAAGAAAAAGTTCCTAACAATATTTAGGGAAGATATATCCACCAAAGATGAGGTCATGATTTATATTTTAAGAAATGAAGACTGCACTTCTGTGAACAGGTTTATCACTGAGGAACTTAACATTACAAAAATGAAGAATAGTAATAACTTGTAAGTAAGCAACCATTTAATCATCATTTCATCCCAACAAACCTAGCTAACCAGTCTCTGTAGCTCACAGAGTATTCATAAGTTCTCCAAACAAGGGTCTCAGATATAGAACATGAATGAATAAAAGTTCTATGAAATTATTTCATAGTATCTCTACAATTTAATGTAATTTCTAGCTGATGCAGGGGCTCATATTTTAAATTTCATACTGTTTTTTGTTTCCACAGTGGATATGAATCTATACATGTTAGTGAGATTTTTCTATCATTTACTGGTCATTAAATTATGGTGAATTAACTAACAAAACTTCTCAGTCCTGTTTAATTTGCTCACATGGGAGGGAAAAGAGCATGTACTTAGACAAAATGGGTTCCCTGGGTTGAGAGAGCACCTTGGAAGTGTCTTTATATTTAATGTTTATTGGAGGGTTGAACCAATAAATGGACATGCAACTTATTATGTAAACAATTAAGCAGGCCGTTTGCTCATGCTCCTCCTCTGGGTTTTACCTCCCTGTTCTATCACTTGGTTCTGGGCGCCAGCGGAGGTGCTTTGTGTGGGACCATTTTCCAAGTTGGCCTCAGCAGTTGAGGGAGCACCCGCAGGGTTCTGCCCAAAGCTCAGCCCACCTGCTCTCCCCTGAGAGTAAGTGCTGCTGGCTGCTGCTGCTGGTGGCTGGCTGCTGGCTGCTGGCTGCTGGCAGCTGGAGCCTTGTGTCTCAGCAGGGAGTTGATGTAAGCACAGGCCTTGGCTCCCATTCAATCACACACCTGTGTAGTTGGTCTGTAACTGCATATTCCAGGCTGGAAAGTGACAGTTCCTGAGAGTTACGGCCTCACTTCTAAGTCAGTGCTTCTTATCCTTCCAGGAGCTGTTCACTCCTTCATGCACTAGGAATGATGCTTGTAAAAAGGTGAGGTTCCAGACAGAGGTGCAGGGAGGGGGCATATTTTAATGAAGAGGTAAAAGAAGAATGCTTATAATATAGAGACATGTTTAAAAGCTCTTCTAACCAAAATAGGAGCCTCGCTCTGCAGGCTTTTATGGGAAGAAATATGGTGCATATGTCAGAAGCCAAAGAGTTGTACACAGTTCACATACAGTGGAGGTTTCAAGGGTCAAGTATTTCAAAGCCCTTGGTATAGAGGAGAAAGACTGAAAAACCAGGTTTTGCCTGGTATCCTGCCCTAGTGTAGAGGAAGAAAGGTGTTACACAAGAAGCGAGGATCTAATGGTAATAGCCTGTTGAGGGAACACAACTAGACCAGTCTGCTCAAATTCTTTTTGTTCTCTGTGTAGAATTCTCTCCTCACAATCATAGGGCAGGGACCCTATGGAATTAGGGTCTTTAAAAGAAGGAGAAGACAGAATGATCTTTCTAGGTTTTATGGCTTCCTTTGGGAAAAGAACAGTTCTAGTTGTCATGGTTCACTATGAGGGTAAGGAATTCTGGTTTCGAGACTTTCTTTGGGTAAGAATGGAGAGCAGAAGACAAGAAGTCAGAAGAAAATCAAAAAGCTTTGTTTCTGAGCCTTTCCAGTCTCTTTTTGTTTGAAATACTCAGCACACCAAAGGGCCATAATTTGGACTATAGAGTTTCCACATTAGCAACCCTCATATGTTACAGACTGAAATGTTTCTGGACACTGCCGGATGTCTCCAATAGAGCACAGTTAGTTGAAAATCACTACTACATCTATAGCATGGTCAGGAGCACACTCACTGGAACCCACTGTGTAGGAGCCAGCCTGTGGCCTCATAACTTAGGAGCTCTGGGCCATAGGCAAGTTATCTTTTATGTCCATAAATTGAGAATTTGCTGGAGACCGGGCTGTAGAGGATGAAGTTGTTGAGCACAGGGACCTCTTTCTGTGCTGGGAAAGAGCATATCCTTAGTCCTCTGAAGTTAAGGTAACCACAGCTGAGGCAACCAAGAACATGGGCTGCTGATACCCACCCTCATTCCAGAGCAATAAAACTGTCAACCTTAAAAATCAAATGGTTCTCTTAACTGGCAAAATTTACCACTTGGGGAAGTCTTTAAACTGACTCCCAAGATCCTGCTCAGTTCCTGTGCTTGCCTCAGTGTCCCCTTCCTTAATTTGAAAACCAAATAAATATGGGCTTCCTGGAGAAGCTCTTTATCTCAACTCCCAGGGAATTTAAAATTTCCTGAGGAGTTTTGACCTTCTGGGATGCTCCACAATCGTACTACTGGTCTCTTTTATTTAAGCCACTTACCATCCATCCATTAGGAGATTGGGGCTAGGCCAAGACCCTTATAAGAACTAGCAGTAGAAACTATCTCACAGGGTTGATGGGTTTATTAAGTTAATATATAAGTTGTATTTACTATACCTAGTGGTACTCCAAAATTAGTTATTAGCTTTATTAGTCAAAAAAGGATAGCCTAGTACCCTGGGAAGTTAGCATTGGCCATCAGCAGAATCATGGCAATGACTAGAGAAGTCCTAGCCCCGAACTGATCAGAGGTAGTGGGTGGAGGCAAAAGACCTTTCTACAAGCTGGTCTTGGTTCTTACAGAACTTGCTGGCTTTTTGCTAAGTACATGGATCATCTCATTTGATTCTGAAACTACCCTTATTTTGTGGGTCCTATTATTATCTCATTTGGTATGTGGTGAAATTAATCCTAAAAAATGATCTCATGGCTACAGTCTGAAGGTGGCACAGAGAGTATGTATACTAGTGACTTTTCCATCACTGAGACAAAAGACCCATCACTCAGAACTTAAAGGGGGAGAGTTTTCAGGGCATTTAGTCCATGATTGGTTGTCTCCAAGGCAGAAATGGGATGGCAGAAACACATAGCAGAGAAATAGCATGAAATAAACAGAGAGAGAGAGGAGGAGGAGCTGCCAGGTCTTACCCCAGTGAACCACCTCCAGGCAAGATCCACCTCCTAACATTACACAAAACGACTGAACTTATCAATGGATAAATCCACCAATAAATATAGCATCCCCACAATCCAATCATCTCCCAAACACATAGGGTTTAGGGGAGCCATTTCAGATTTGAGCTATAATATTGCACCTCTGATCCTTCAAAGACTCGTGTCTATCTCATTATGCAGAATGCAGTTAGCTTGTCTCTAAGAGCTACCAAAATTTTAACAGTTCATCATTGTTGAAAAGTCCAAGCCTAGCATTTCGTGTAATACTAAAAGCAAATTCTTAGCTATGAACACATATAAAAATTAAAAACAAAATTAGATACTTCCAACATACAATGGCACAGGATAAAGAGTCCCATTCCAAAAAGAAGAAATAGGAAGGATAGAAAGGAATCAGACCAAAGCAAGACTTAAACCCAGCACGGCAAATATTAAACCTTGTAGTTTCATGTCTAGCACTTGGTACAAGCTTTGGCAAATCTCTATGCTCCAAAGGCTTGGGCAGTCCTGTCCCTACAACACTGCCTCATAGCTTCTCTATTGGGTTGGCTGTACTCAACTGCTTCTGATTTTCCTTAGCAGAGGTTCCACATTCCTGACCTCTCCACCTTCCTTGAGGCTCTACTCTACTGTTGGCTTACACTATCATTGCTTCACAAGCTGCCCTCTCAGGGCTTTCCAGGCCTCATTCTGAGACCTGTGTAGGGGTCTCCCCGACCCCATAATTCTTGCATTCTTCATACCTGTAAAATCATCATCACAGGAGGTGTGCCAAAGTCTGCCCAAGCAGTAGCCTGAGCCCCTTGGATCACGGCTGTATCAGCCTCTGAGCTCCTAGATAGCCGAGCACTATGAAACAAATCTCTGGGAACCAGTTCCCTAAGTGGGCATTCTGAAGAAGGGTGCTTTAAGAGTCAGTTTTTTACTTTATAAACTTGGTCTTTCAAAGGGTGGAGTCTTGCTGATTCCTGAGATGCCTTCGAGGCATCTTTTCTATCATTCCGATGCAAAGTACACAGCTTCTTTTTAATGCTAATAGTTTTAGTAACCATGTTCTTCTCTGCTCCAACTTTGCTAGTAATTATTTTCCGATGAAACTGTAAATTTTTTACATCATTTGACTTTGTCCTTTGCTCCTGATTTTTACTATAGATCTTCCTAAAAGCAATAGCTATTCATGCAACAGGATGAATGTTGGGCTGCTTGAAATTTCCTCTGCCAGATTAATTAGTCTGTCATCCTTAAAGTCAGCCTCCCACAAAGTCCCAGGACATGGGCAAAATGGAAACAAATTGGTCTTTAGTCCAACTCTAATGGAATCCTCATTCTCAACTGAAACCTCCTGAGCCTAAGTCTTTAGTGCTCTCATCCTACCAACGTTTTGGTCATCTGAGCTCCAACCAGAATCACTGATTCAACTCTGTTTACAGTGTTCTATGGGTTCTCTGACTAACACCTTGGTATATTTCAAACTTTATATTAAAGTTCATTCTTAGGTTGAAGAAAAAGAATGCATATAAAGTCAAATTTAAAGAATAACCTTCCTGTAAAAGACAAACTTGCGTTTGACTAAGCTGTTGCTGCCAGTAAAGCAGAGAGAAGCCCTTTAGCAGGTGACTGGGATGATGAAGCTCCAATGGTCACTTCCCAACAAGTGCCCCTTGTAGGTCTTCGTGTTTGGAGGAAGAAGATTGTAGTACCAGGGTCCCCAGCACATATTTGTCTCTTACCATAGACGAAATAATTTAATTATTTCAAGTATCCTTCATAAATCTAACATCCAAATATTTAAAATATGGGAACTTTAAAAAGTACTGAATTTCACAGAGAAGGGTGTGGCTTTTTAAGTCATGATTCCAACCTAGAAATTTTAGTATAATGGGTACAAATTTTTGTCTATAAACTCAAGTCTGTTATAAAAGCAACCTCAGTATACTTTCTTTTATCCCAAAGTTGAGATCTTTCACTATATTTGCTGCACGGATGCTTTACACCTTTGCGTTGACATATCTGAGTTTGCCAGCAGCGCTACTCTTGAGTTTTGCGATCACTATCAAATGAAGGAAAGACCACTGAATGCAAGCACTGCAGCACAACAGTTGACACGACAGTGAGCACAGGAGCCATTCAACTAGTGGACCTGTAGCATTTGCTGAGAGGATGCACTGGACAAAGAGGTAGATTATTTCCTGGAGGCAATGGAACTTGAAAGTTCCAGATTTCATCGCTCCACTCATGTCCTGCAGTTTAAAAATGCATGAATTGTTTATTTCTGGAATTTAACATTTAATTTTTTGGATGCCAGTCCATGATGGGTAACTGAAACTTAGGAAAGGAAAACTGCAAAGAAAGTCTGCTATCTGATTTCCTATGGCTGCTGTAATGAATTACTGCAGAATGGGTGGTTTAAAATAAAATAAATTTACTACCTCAAATTTGGTGCTTATAAATTTATAATTAGTGTGTCAGAAGGGCCCACTCCCTGCAAAGCTCTGGGCATGAGCTTTCCTCACCTGTTCTTCATTTCTGGTGTTGGCTGTTGATAGTTGTTGTTTATTGGCATGAACATGCATTTCTCCAGTCTCTGCCTTTGTTACATAGTATTTTTGGTGTGTGTGTGTGTGTGTGTGTGTGTGTGTGTGCATGCACACACACACCAAACATCCCCTTTATGACACCAGTCATACTAGTTAAGGGCTCCTATTAATTGTTATGTTTTGTATCTAGATGTTCCCCAAAGCCTCATGTGTTCATAGGTGGGGCTTTTGAGAGTTGGATAATGGATGTGCAATACTAGGATTAAGGGTATGTGATACTGAGTTAGCCTACTAATTGGCTTATCACAGTTTTGGGTGTGGATACTGGGAAGGCCCACCTTGAGTGTCGGTGCCTCCACCCAAAAGACTTGTAGCCTGGATGGGAAAAAAGGGAAAGGAAGGCTTGCTGCTGCTCTTTGCTCGTTTGCTGTCTACTGCCTGCTCTGCTGTGGACGGTTCTCCTCCTAGGTGTCCTTCTGCCACGCTCCCTGTCTTAGAGCCAACTGACTATGGACTGAAACCTCTTCCAACTGTGAGATGATATAAGCCTTTCCTCCTTTAACTTGTAGTGTTGAGTATTTTGTCATAGCAACAAGAAAAGTAACTTAGTCAATGTCTTGGTTACTTTTCTCTCATTGCTGAGACAAAGTACCCAACACCCAAAATGAAGGAAGGAAAGGTTTATTTAGCTTACAGTTTGTAGAGGTTTCAGTCCATACTTGGCTGGTGCTGAGGCAGAGTAGCTCATGGCAGAGAGTTCATGGTGGCAGTACACAGTAAAAACCACAAGAGCAAGAAGGGAGGAATGGCAGTCAGCAGCCTCTTTCTATCCCTTACATATACAAATTATCTGCCCTAGGGCAGGTGTAGCTCTCACACCCATAATCCCAGCATTGGATCAAGGATCAGTCATAAACTCTAAAAGCCACCCATAACTGCATGAGGATTTGGGGGACATGCAGACACAAACCATAACAGTCAATGACCTAAACTTAACTTGATTATATCTGCAAACATCCTATTTCTAAATAAAGTCACATTAACAGGTGTCAGGGGTTAGAAGTTCAGCACATTCTGGGGAAAACACTATTTAACCTATAAGATGTATCATTTTTGCCTACCAACTTGACAGATAAAACCTCCTGCCTCAGCCTCCCAAGTACTAGCATTATAGACATGCACCACCATCCACGACTCATAATTGTTTAAAATTTAGCACTGTATGGCAGATGTATATAAATATACACTAAAAACAAGAGATTAAAATGGTAAAGCAGTTATTTTATTAAAAGATAAAACTTTATATATCATATTACCTAGTAATCATATGGTAGCCTGTTTCTTCTCCTATAGATCAAACATGTTTTCACATTTATTTTCAGTTGATTGGCTTCTAGTAATTTGATTCAGAGCTATTAAAAGAATAATAAATTGGGGAAAATTTTCATAGAAGAGCTCAGCAATGTTTCAAATACTTAAGATTTTGCAGTGTATTGGTCAAAAACTTCAGCTTCTATAAATAAATGTGGAGAATAGGTATACATTGTAAAAATAGGTAAATCCACAGATAAAATGTTGAAGAGTCATCAAGAATTATGTGTAATAGCAACAACATTCAAACTTGTTATATAATCATTAGATGGAATCATAAAGGAATTTGTTCCTCAATCTATACAATTACTTGTTTATTAAATTGTATATCACACTGTGCTACATACTTGGAATTCCATAGTGTTTAAGATTGAAAAGTCTCTGGGTTCATGAAGATTGGAATTATAAAGGGAAAAAAATCAGATAAATATTTAACTTTATTTATGTATTTATTTTTGTCTTTTTGGGAGATAGGGTTTCACTATGCAGTTCAGGTTGGCCTTGAACTCACTTTGTAGCCCAGGCTGGCCTCAAACTCATAGAGATCCTCTTGTCTACGCCTCCTGAGTGTTGGAAATACAGGCATGGGCCACCACACCAGGACTTAATGTTAAACATTAAATGTTCTATACATTTTTATGGCTGTAGTGTCACTAGGAATATAATCTCATGAGACCTCCATTATATATGCCACCAAAAGGCTTAGTGGTCCATATTTACACCTATAAATATTTTCTCCCATTTTGTGGTATCAAGAATTGTGAAAGGTCTGATACATTACCTTGATGCTGACAAACTAACAAGTGACCCTGATATACCTTCAAAGACAACTTGCAAGAGACAGGAGGCTCCTGGGTTATAGAAAAGGGATCTTATTGCAACACAGCAAACAACATGTACTTCGCATCTGTATCTGTTTCCATTGTCCAGCCTCTCCAAATAACCAGGCAGGTGCTGTGTGAGAGCCCAGGCAGGTTCTCCTACCCAGACCGGATGTGTGAGCATCACAGCTGAGAAACTCCAAGCTTAGAAAACACCACTCATTTTAAGGGGACTGCTAGCAAGCCTCCCCAACCTTTGCCCCAGAAAAGGTTTTCTAATATGGGTCAAGAAATAAACGTCCCCTCTGCTCCAGAGTATGCCTATCTTTCGAGGTTCTTTACTACATAATTTTGAAATGATTATCCAGAATAGAAGTCATTAATGCATTCATTCAAAACACGTGCAGAAACATGAGAGCGCTATCTAAGGAAAATTGACTCCTACTATGTGACTTTTCCATCACCAATGCTTTTGCTTTGCTTTTCAGTACTGGGGTGTGCATTTGTAGCCCAGGATGTACTAGGCAAGCACACTACCACTGAGCTACCCCACAGCTTAGTGTCTTTCGAAGAGCACAGAATTTACTTTGATGAAGTCAAATGTATCAATTGCTTTTTCTTGGATTATGTTTTAGGTTATATCTAAGATATCTCTGTCTAACACAAAACCTCAAGGATTTTTCTCATATGTTCTTTTCTATAAATTTTATAGTTTTGGGTTTTAAATGCAGGTTTATGAACCATTTTGTGTTAATTTTCTTTGTATATGGTATGAGATAAGGGTCAAACTTCACATCTGGATAGCTAATTGCTCCTGCATGATTTTTGAAAGACCATCTTTTCCCCTGAGTTCACTTCACACATTTATGAAAACTTAGTGACCCGTGAATGTGTAGGTCCATGTGGGCACTCTATTCTACACCATTGATCTGTTCAGTAGATTTCACTGATCTATTTCAATGCTAGTAACACACCAGGCTCAGTTCTATAGCTTTATAAGACCTTTAAAATTAGGTATCAGTATTCTTTCAGTTTTGCTCTTTTTCAAAACTTTAGCTATCCTATATTCTTTGCATTTTTCAAATGAATTGTAAATCAGCCAATTTGTTTTAAATTAGATAGTTTTAGTTAGTTTCTTTTATATGAGAAACCCAAAATATGATTTAAAGAACTAAATAAAAGATAGATTATGGGCAACAGCTGAGACAAAATGCCCAATGTCCAAAATGAGGGAAGGAAAGGTTTATTTAGCTTACAGTTTGTGGAGGTTTCAGTCCATACTTAGCTGGCTCCGAGGCAGAGTGGCACACGGCAGAGGGCAAACGTTCATGGAGGTAAAAGGTAGCAAAGCAACAAGGGCAAAAGGATAGAGTGACAGACGAAAGACCAAGCCTCTTTTCCTCCCTCACGCTGTAAGCAGGCTTCCCCCACCCAGGGAGGTGCAGCACTCATATAATCTCCATGCCCTCCTCTTGCACAGGCTCAAGATAAATACAAATTAAGCACCCTTGCTCCCTGCTGAATCACATAGTTTATCTTTCAAACTTTTCAAACTGGCACAATAAACAACATCCAAGAATCACTTAGCCAAACCTCTAGACTCTCCAAGTTAACACAATGTATCAACCATGACAAACGGAGGTAGATTTTGGGGAGATGGGAATGGGACCTAAGAACAGGGGGAGACAGGAAAGTGGGGAGGGAAGGGGGAAGTAAAAATGATTAGATGTGGTATGTATATGGAGCAATTCCTCAAAATAAATGCACTTATTATGTATCACAAACATTTACTGATAGAAAAGAACGTGCTAAAAAACTTGTTAGGATTTTGATTGGTATTTGTGTTAATCCATGTATCAATCTCAGCAGAATTAATAACAATATTGAGCCTTCGGACCCACGAACAACATAAACTGTTCATTTATGTAAGTCTTTAATTTTATCTAGCTACATTTTGTAGTTTTCAATGTGTGGATCTTACACATATTTTATCAGAGTTATCACTAAGTTTTTTGTAGTCTTTTCATTTTCTTTCCCTATCATTTTGCTTTTTGCAGTTCTGAGACCTTTTAGCTGGACACAATATTGTCTTTTTAAATTCTTCTTTACTATCTTTTCTTTTTAATTGAAGTACAAATATACAGTTATATTTCTATTCAAACAGCTCAAATACAGCTTCCCATTTCCTATTCACACATGCAATCCCTTGCAATCTCAGGGCTAGAAATAAAAGGAATAAGGGTAGGAAAGGGAGAAGTTAAGTTATCATAGAAGACCCCACTAAGAGGATGAAAAACAGGTCTGATGAGCATAGGGAAACTATTGGATCTGGGATATTTTGATCTATATCTCTGTTCTGCATCCAGTTCTGTAAAGTTAAGCAACCAAATCGAATTCTGCAATATCGATAAATCTCATTAATCACATGTTGTGCCGTGAACAATCTTGATGGCCAAATACAACACTTTATGGAACGTTCCTGTATGAGTACCTGGTACATGAAAGTTACTAGTAGGCTTTCCTCTCTCTTCAAGGTTGATGTTTCAAAAGCTTCAACCAGGGGTTAATTATTTACCCCAGGAGAAATTCAAGGACCCAGCTGTTACCCTGCTCCATGCTGGAAAAAAACAGCATTAAAATCAAGAGGCAATGAGATCAATAAAATTCAATCTGCTTTGAGGTTCACAGATTTACAATTCTAAGAAGGAACTTTTTGTTTTCCAAAAGTTCTCCTTGGACACTCTTATTCATTTTTTAAAATTTATTTTAAAAATAAAAGAGCAAAAACATATTAACAAACAGACATCTATTTACAAAATAGCATACAAATAATACAAGCAATATTGAATTACAGGCAAAGTGATAGGAAATTAACAATGGTTGTTGTATTATATATTGATATCTTCAAAGTGGTTTCTCAGGAAAACAAATAGAGACATGCAAGATTGATCAAATAATCATTAACTAATCATTTCAGTACAGTGACAGAAGTCATTAGTACAGCTATGTTAGCTGTCATGTACATATATATATATATATATATATATATATACACATAATTTCCACTTCTTTGTTTTCTCTTTCCCTCATCCCAGTTGCTCTTTACTTTTGAGCAGTTTCCTTTTATTTAACAAGGTCTATCGTACCTCTTAATTTTTATTCACTCTTTCAGGTTCTTACACTAGTGAGTCAATATGTTGCTTATACATGCAAGTCTGATTTATTTCACTTATGAGTATGGTCTTTAGTTGTGACCATTTACCTGTAAAATCCTCGAGTTTGTCTTTCTTTATAGCTGAGTAATATTCCATTATATAAAAATACCACAACTTTTTTATCCATTCCTCAGTGGATGGACTTTTGGGTTGCTTCCACAGTTTAGCAATTACAAATTGCACTGCTATAAACATGGGTGCACATATATTGCTGTGATATGATGTTTTCAGATCTTCTGGGAAAGTACCCAGAAGAGGAATAGCTGGATTGAATGGGACCTCTTGATCTAGTTTGCTGAGGAATCTCCAAAATGATTTCCACAGTGGTTTCACCAGTCTGCATTCCCACCAGCAGTGGATAAGAGTTCCTATTTCTCCACAGCCTCGCCAGCATTTGTTATTGGTTGATTTCTTAATGATAGCCATTCTTACTGAAATCTCATTGTTGTTTTAACTTGCATTTCTCGAAAGACTAATGATCTTGAACATTTTCTCGTGCATTTATTTGCCATTTGTATTCCTTTATCTGAGAACTGTGTATTCATCTCAGATGTCCGTTAGAAGATTACATGTTGTGCTATGAACAATCTTGACAGCCAAATACAACACTTTATGGAGCATTCCTGTATCACAGATTAGAAGATGCAGAAACAACTCCAGAAATACCTAGCCACCTTATTGTTGACAAAGGAAGCATACATGTTCACTGGAAGAAAGACAGCCTCTTTAATAAATGGTGCTAGAAAAACTGGCTTTCCACATGCTGAAGATTAAAACTAGACCCATATTTTTCAGCATACACTAAAGTTGGAATGGATCAAAGATCTTAATATTAAAATAGAAACACTAAATCTGCAGAAAGATAAAATAGGTAGAACTCTTAAAGTAATTAATGTAGGCAGACTTTATGAACAAAACCCCAACTGCACAAGAAATACTACAAAGAATCAACAACTGTGATCTCATCTTATTAAAAAGCTTTTGCATAGTGAAAGAAGCAACCAACAGAGTGAAAAATGGTGCAGCTGTTCCTCAAACAAAGGATTTAAATATCAAATACCTAGAATATATAAAGAACTCAAAAAATCAGACCCTCCTCCAAATTTAAAGACCCAGTCCAAAAATGGGCATCTGAATTGAATAGAAACTTCTCAGATAAAGAGGTAGAAATGGAAAATAAATACATGAAAAAATGTTCAATATCACTGATCATTTGAGAGATGCAAATTAAAACAATGCTGAGATTCCATCTCACTCTGGAAAGAATGGCTGCTATGAAGGAATCACCCAATAAGAAATGTTGCATGAGGTGTGGGGGAAAAGGAACCCTTCTTCATTGTTGGTGGGAGCGTAGACAGGTGCAACCACTGTAGAAATCAGTGTGGAGATTCCTAAAAAACTAAAAGTAGAACTTACATTCACCCCAGTTATTCCTCTTCTTGATATCTTCCTGAAAGAATTAAAAGCATTACACCAGGGCTGGGGATATAGCTCAGTGGAATAAGCGCTTGCCCAGCAAGCGCAGGGTCCTGAGTTCGATCCCCAGTACCGAAAAAAAAAAAAAAAAAAAAAAGCATTACACCACATCAATGTATACACACCCGTATCTATAGCGGCACAATTTGTAATAGCTAAATCATGGAAACAGCCCCTATGCCTATGAACAGATGAATGGATAGAGAGAAAGTGGTGTTTTTATACAATGAAATACCTCCTTGGTATAAACAAGGATAAATTTGAGGCATTCATAGGTAAATGGAGACCATACTCAAGTGAAATAATTCAGATACACATGTTTAAATACTTCACTGTTTCTCTGGTGTGAGAAATCTAATGTGTAAATAAGGACTAAAATGTATAATAGATATTGGGAAATGGGAAGAAAATGTTCAAAGAAGAACTAGTGGGGGCAGGAGGAAAGAAGCAGCAAGAAAAAAAGATGAAAAGGAAAAATGGAAACAAAGCTTTGTAAATTAGGAGGGGAAGAGGAGTTGAAGGGAAGGAAGGAGAATGGAAGAAAAGAAGAATCATGATATATCACATACAGGTACAAATTCCCCATGACGAATGTGGTCATTGTATATATCTAAACTGTATCAATAAAATAAACAGCAACAACACACACACACAAAATAAAAGTTTTCCTTGAAAATCCTCTGTTCATCATTACACACAGCTTAATCTTTTCTTCTTGAATGTTCTTTGACAGCTTTTTCTTTCTTCAATGTGCAGCATCCCATTCCATGAGGCTCAACTCACAAGATTTTTTAAAATGGCAATCTCAGTTGTAAGAAATTAAGCATGCTGATTTGACAGCTTCTTTACATCTTTTTCACAAACAGAAAGACACTATCTCTGTGGGTTCCATCTGAAATATTTGCTACCAGATGTCTTCAGGTCTTGTGTCAAAAGACTCAATTTAAAAAAATCTAATCATCCTGAGATAGCAGGTTTGAGATCTTTGCTTCCATGTGAAAATTTTTGCCATTCTTTTCTCTTAGTACTACATCTTGTACAATAATAACCTGATACCTTTTCTTAATGATATAGCCAGCTTTCTTGTTTTAAGGAACAACAATAAGACATTAACAAAGTGCCAACAGGTAGATTAATGAGGTATAGTTTCCCCTCTTTCCTCCTGTCGTATCAGTAACAGAAGAACCAAAACTTATGGGTTGATTGCCAGATTTGTGAAAAACTGTATTAAAGTCAAACAGCAAGAACCTGTCAATCATTGTACTGTAGCAAGCAGGGGCTATGTAGAAAAGCAAGAATGTGAAGAGATAACCAGAGATAAAATTCTACTGTTCCCCAAATTTCCCTGCAGCCTACCTTCCTTGGCTAAAAGGCTATCCTTCTATAGAAGAATGGTTACTGCACACCAATCCTGTTTAGCAGTGATGTGAAGAATCAAGGCCCAGAGGCAGTAATTTTCACATCACTACCTGAAGATTTGAACCTGTCTTAGTCACTTTCTCTTGTTTCCGAGGCCAATATCTCATACCCAAGGTTAAAGGAAGAAAGGTTTGTTTAGCTTACAGTTTGTGGAGGTTTCAGTCCATAATCTGTCTCTTAGGTAGGGTGGCTTGGCAGAAGAGAACAATCATGGCAGGCAGAAAGTATCAAAGCAACAAGCAAGCAACAAGATTCTTTCTGTCCTTTATACTGTATACAGGCTACCCGCCCTTGGGCAGGTGTAGCACTCACATCCTTGATCTCAGCACCCTTAATCCCAGCACCACACCACCGATCAATCACACATTCTAGATTCAGCCAGGTATGAAAAGTCCTGTGACTGCAGGAGTCCTTGGGGGACATGTAGACAAAATCATAACAGAACCCCCATGTCTGTGGAGAGATGCTCTCCCAACCAGTGAAAGCTGTGGTGACAGAAGTAGACCACTTTTTCCACAGCTCTCCTTACTGCCCAGTACTAATGCCCGAACACCCCAGGGGAAGGGCTGATATTTTCCCTAACTGTACAGTTTAAAGCCCAAGGGCTGGAACCCCTCTCCAGGTCTAACTTGCAGCCACGACTGATGCCAGTATTAACCGAGGTGTGAAAGGCACCAGGGCGACCACAAAGCTGCTCTCATCCTCATCTCTTTCCTGTGGTTGAAGACCGCCCCTCAGTCTTGTTTTCTACACAGATATAAATGATACCTAGCAAGAAGTTCAAATGCTAAAAGAATGGGAACTCTGAGTTGAAAGCCCAAGTGCCTATAGGGTGAGACAAGTAATAGGGTGAGTCCAAAGTAGCAACTAGATTAACAAAGTGAAGAGGACACCTTGAGCCCACAAACTCTGCCTCTCTGGTTCCAGAAGACCATGAGGACTTGTAGGCTTTGTTGGAGGTCATCCACAAGTTTTCAAGAAAAATTAGAAATCCAGATTTTACTTTGGCCTATTGACTATAAGACCATGTCATATAGGCATTTTAAAAAATTCTGACAGTGAATTTTAAAAATACAAAACACAACAAAGAAACTCAAAAGTTCTTTGTGGACTAAAACTACATAAGCTAAATAAGACCCTCTCGTTGTGCATAGCCTTCTACTGTATAACATCTATTCCAAACAGTAGGTGCTGCAAGGTTCAATCTAAATGAGAAGGCAAAATAAGCTTAAAGTACAGATGAGCTGACTATAGTTTACAGAGAGATGCAGAGACGGTGTTCCCAAACTGTTGTATGGGTGTCTGGAATACTTAAGAGAAAGTTGGAGAAATTCAATGGTAATTTTTTAATGGAAAGAAAGCTCAGAATCATCTGTGCATCATGAGGAAATTATTTTATATCTTGGAAAGTTTGTGGTTGAATGAGAAAGTAAATTCCTCTGTGTCTGTGGTGTAGAGTTCTTCTGGAGATAACATTTTCTGCTTACTTTTATATTAAGGGGACAGTTTATTGGCACAGCTTATTCACAGGCAAACAGTACCCTAGTTAAGGTGACCAGGCTCCTCTCCAAGGCAGTTTCTATCCAGAAGTGGTAGGGCAAGCCCATTTTATAGGGTTAGCAATTGATAGTGAATAAAGCTCCCACACTCTTACTCTGGAGAGGGAGGGAACCCACAACAGTTAGCATTTCCTGAGGGTGAAACACCTGCCAAGTATTTTATTAATTAATTTATCTTTATCTTTATTGGTATATATTTGCAGCACATAATGATTACCTTTATCATGGGGTTTGGTATAACATATCTTCATAGAGTTTCCATCCCTTATGCCTCCCATACCTCCCTGCTCCTTCTAACTCTTGGTCTTCATTTGAAAAAGCTCTATTTCTATTTTTTTCCAATTCTCTTTTTCCATCCCCTTTCACTCTCCTCCCTCTCCACTCCTTCCACCTCTTGGTTTCCTTTCTACTTTAAAAAGGTATCGCTACTTCCTTTTTGATCTTTATATTTTGGGAGATGTCCCATATCAGAGAAACCATGCAATATTTAAGCTGTGTGTCTCATTTACCTCACTTTGTATTACGGTCTCAAGTTGGAACCTACAAGTGCCTTAAGTTGTCTTTACTTATGTCACAGTTGTGTTTCACTGTATAGAAATACTACATTTCTTTATCCACTTATCTGTGAATGGGCACATGAGCCATTTCCAAAGACTTAGCCGTTATAAGTTGTGCTGCTGTAAAAATGAGTGTGAGTGTATCAGTGTAACATGACGGTGTTAACTCCTTTGAGATGATACCTAGAAGGGAAATATTGAGGTCAAACAGAATTTCTGGTTCTCGTTTTCTGAAGAATCTCCATACTGATGTCCCTCATGGTTATAATGGTTTACATTCTCCCCAATGAGGTAGAAGGGTTCCTTTTGCCATGCAGCTTTTAAAACTTGGGAGGAGGAGTTTATAATTTTTCTTTTTGGAGGAAGAATAAAGAAATATGTGAATAATATTGTCTCAGGAGTTTGAGGTGAAGAAACTAGATAGGCAGCAGGCAAAGAAGAGAACCTAAAAACTTAAGTCAGAGCCAATAAAAGAAAAAATACATGAAAGTAACAGCCTCCTAAGTATAAGAAACCATAGAGGAACATAACATGACTCCATATTACTAAATAAATTTTAAAAAGATGCAAAAATTAAACTTACCAATCACAACATAGGTTAAATATTCCAATGAGACACTGCATACGTGATTCCCAAGTAGCTTCTTGCTTCTTGAATAATATTTCAAGTAGCTTCTTGCCCAAGAGTCTGAGTGCTCACACACTAACTCTGATCCCTCCACTGAAATATGGAAGCCGCCTAAGACTCAAGGGACTTTTTTCTGCAAGTGGGCAGGCATCCTGTGGCATTGTCCCTCTGTCTGAGTGTGACAGTGGATTGAGAGGACAGATCACTGGCATTAAGTTGCCCATGTAAGTTACTCCTGTGCAATCAAATCAGCTATCACAGTAACAGACTCACTCATTACAGTGGCGTGTATCAGGGCTGGCTGAGAAATAGCATACCATGGGATCCTGTTTCCAGTCTTCTTTTAACCTGGAGAAGAGCTCCGTAGTTACAGTGTAAGCACCTTAACTATCTAAGTCTTGACTCACAGTTAATGCACACTAAATAGAATGGCCGTGTCTCCTCTAATAGTGAAAAATAGCATTGACCAGAAATTTTTAAAAATCCGTTATCTAAAGCCCAGGGGACTGGAGACCAGGTAAGGTCAGAAGGCAGAATATAAGAGAAAAAAAGAGTTTAATTTAGAAAAAAATTCTCTGCTCTGTGATATGGGAAGGAGAAGGGCGAAGGATCCTAGTTATGGTCAGGGTATGTTATATATTTAGAAGGGGGTGACAGGGAAAACTGGGCACAAAACTGGTAGTGAGAAGAGGGGGTGGGGAAAGTCTCTACGATGATACAAATATTAGAGAAAAAGTTAAAGGGAGACAAATGAAAGATGAGAGGAAAGAAGAGAAAGCGAGAGCAGTAGGACACAGAAGAAAGAGGAGAGGACAGGAGATATGGATAGAAGCAGGAGGGATATAAGGGGCCAAGGGCGAAGTCCTTTGCCGGCCATATTGGAAGAAAACAGGCAGGAGGAAGTGAAGCCCACATACAGGCATGCTCAGAAAAGAAGGCAAACTAAGGGAATACAAAGTGGGGAGGTATATGGGAGGAGGAAAACAGCAAAGACTAAAAACTTAAAAAGTGAAATAAAAACGAAAAATGATACAAAGAAATAAAGGGTCATAAAGTTTTCTGTTGTTTTGGACACACGGATCATTTTCTCAGCCTGGGGCTAAGGAGCAGAGCTCAAGCTAGGACATGTCTCTGCTCCTGCTGGGAGTCTAATGTGGCAGTCTGCTCCCAGAACCGTGCTGGGTCAGAGCTCTGCTTACAGTGAGTACATGGCACCAGTGTGAGTGTCCAGTCTTGTGTAACTCAGGTTGAACCTGGCCTCTGACCACAGGAGCCAGGTCTGTGTTCGGCAGCCCCTGAGTCTCCTCGGGACTCTTCCCAGTCTGCTCTCACGACCGCCAGTCTCCCGTGGCGGGACTGTCTTTCCCTCATCTACTCTAGGAACTCAGCAGTGCGATGAAGCCAAGGCACTGCTCTGGGACCGAGTTCAAACTCTCAGGCCTCCCTACAATAGCGTCCCCATCAGCTCTTGCTCCGTGATTGTGGCTGCGGGCACTTCTATTATGGTCACTAAGTAGCTGTTAACTGTGGAAGGACATTCCAGAAGCAGTGCCCTGCATTTTCCTTGCTAATTCCCTTGCTGATACCTTTCCATTCCTTGCTGGTTCCATTCTTTCAGTCCTGATATAGTTCTCCAGTTTTCTATGAGCAAAAATGTTACCTCATTTTGCCTTCCTGCTGGTGGCTAGCCAGCATCTCCTGGTTTCTCCTCTATGGTATGATCTATTTCTTCTGTGCCATTTAATCCTGTCTTCTTCTTCGTCAGTTCTCTCATAGTTCCTGGCAGCCTCCACTCACTTTGATTCCTCTTCCAGCCGTTGTCTTCTAGACTCCAGACACTTCCTCCTGGAGAAGCTGCGTTGCTGGCGCTCACTGATCCTCCATTTTGGGACGTTCTCATTTGTTGTAGCTTTAATTTGCATTCCTCTCATAGCCGGTGAAGTGATGTTGCACGTTTTTTTTTCATGGGGTTTTGTTTAGCCAGGTTGGCCTCATTGTGTAGCCCAGTTGGCCTTGAATTTTTGGCAATTCTCCAGGTTTAGCCTCCTGAGTGCTGGGATTACAGGCATGTACCAACATGCCCAGCTTTTCATGTATTTATTGGCCATTTGTACTTCTGCAGAGAAGTGGTTATTCATTTCTGTTGCCCATTTTTAAAAAATTGGGTTTTTATTGGGCGGGGGCTCTAATTTTCTTGAGTCCTTTATATATCCAGATGGTAGTCCTCCAAGGAGTAGCTGGCAAAATTATTTTCCCATCCTGTAGTTTGTCTCTTCATTCTGTTGGTTGTTTCCTTTGCTGTGCAGAAGCTTTTAAGTTTGACACGATCCCATTTGTTGATTCTGCATATTATTTCTTGTGCTATTGGTGCTCTGTTCAGAAAGTCTTTGCCTACACCTATGTCTTTAAGAGTTTTACCTATTTTATCTTCTAGCAGATTATTTCTGTTTTAACATCTTGTCCTAGTTTCTTTCCTCCTAACTGAGACAAAACACCTGACACCCAACATTAAAGGGGGAAAGTTTATTTAGCTCACAGTTTATAGAGGTTTCTGCCCATAATCGACCGGCTCCAAGGCAGGGTGGTGCATAGCAGAGAGGAAACAATTCATGGCATGCAGAAAGTAACAAAGCAACAAAGGGCCTTAACATCATCTTTCTTCTCCTTTTTTTTTATCCAGACTCCTTAGGGTGGGTAGTGCTCACCCTCTACTCTTAGTGACCTTGAGCCTAGTATTACACCATGAAATATTTCCAAAATCACATACTCTGAAAAAGCCCTACCCATGATTCCATGAATGTTGTAGTCAGCGTTTACAAGGGAATGGATTTAATACAGGACAAATCATTTATAGGGTTATTTTATAACATTCATCACAAAAGTCAGATACAGATGAGTGTAGGAAATTTGTCCATATACTAGAGACCCAAAGAATCCAGGTGGGGCCCTAGATCCCACAGCAATGTCCTGCATGAGTCCAGTTGAAGACCTATGCCAACCAGCTGAGGGATCTGCCCTATAGCCAGAAAGTTAATCTCAAGATAAGGGGACCAGAGCTCCCCCAAAGAGAACTGCAGCCATCTTCAGTAACAGTGAGGACTCGAGCTCCCCTGATGAAGAGAATAGCAGAGTTCGTATCAGGAAAACCAGAATGACAAGCTTCTGCAAGAGAATCAACAGCACCCTATCTTCCCCTCCAGTTCTCCTTTTATGCTGTTGGTAACAGTCGCTCAGTGGGCCTTCCACACCCAGACCCACACTGGTTTCATTCAGCTGGGTATTACAAATCACCATTAGTCAATCCCCTACAGTGAGGCTTTGGGGAGACATCTAGATCCAAACCATAACACATTTAGATCTTCAATTACTTTTGATATTAGTTCAATACATGGTGAGGGATGTGAGTCTAGAGCCAATCTGGCATATGTGGGTAGATAGTGTTTCTTCCACCATTTAGTAAAGAGGCTATCTTTCAGCCAGTGTTTGTTCTTGGTCCCTTTTTCAAATATCATATAATTGAATGTGCCTGAGGTTATTCCTACTGCCTTTTCTGTTCCATTGATCCATATCTGTTTTTGTACAAGTACCATGAGATTTTTTTTTGCTTTTGAGACAGGGTTTCACTATGTAGTTCAGGTTGTCCATGAACTCACTATGTAGCCCAGCCTGGCCTAGAACTCATGGCAATCCTCCTGCTTTAGCTTCCCAAGTACTGGGATTAGAAATGTGTACCACCATACCCTGCAGATGAGATTTTTATCACTGTCGCTTTGAAATACAACTTCAAGCCTGGAATTGTGATGCCACATCCTTTTGCTGTTATTCTGGATTGCTGTTGCTATTCTGGGTCTTTCTGATTCCATATGAATTTTAGGATTATTGTCTCTGAGCTCTAGATCTGTGACATATGCTACTGATTTTTGATTGGGGTTCTGTTAAATCATTGATCAGTTTTGGAAATATACCATTTGGACTATATTGGTTCTGCTAACCAGGAACATGGGATATCTATTTTCTGATGTCTTCTTCAATCTCCTTTTTAAAAAGTAATGTAATCTTTACTGTAGAAGTCTTTCACTTTCTTGGTTAGATTAATTCTTAAGTATTTAACTTTTCTTGATGTTAGTGTGAATAGTATTGTTTTATTAATTTTGTTCTCAATAAGTTCTTTATTGGTGTATAAGAATGCTATAGATTTTGGTGTGTTGATTTTATATCCTGGTACAATGCTAAATTTTGTTAATTTTAGGAGTCTTTTGGTGGAACTTTTTTGGGTCTTGTAAGTACAAGAACATGTTATCTGCAAGTAATGATACCTTGACTTTTTCCTTTCCTCTCCATATTTACTTTTATTTACTTTTCTTGCCTTATTGCTCTGAATAATATTTCAAAGACTATTGTTCCTTCTTTTTTTTTTGGTAAGAATCACTAAGGGTTTGTCCTTTGCTTATACTTTCAAATAATAAACTCTTCAATTCACTGGGTTTTTTTTTTTTTTTTTTTTTTTTTTTTTTTTTTTTTTTTTTTTTTTTTTTTTTTTTTTTTTTTTTTTTTTTTTTTTTTTTTTTTTTTTTTTTTTTTTTTTTTTTTTTTTTTTTTTTTTTTTTTTTTTTTTTTTTTTTTTTTTTTTTTTTTTTTTTTTTTTGTATTTTTGTTCTCAGTTTCATTGATTTCTGCTCTGATCTTTCTAATTTCCTTCAAGGTACTGGAAGGAAACCCATGCTTTGGATTTAGACTCTTCTTGTTTTTCTAAGCTTGAAGTACATCATTTGGTTATTTATTTGGGGCTCACTCTGTTTTTCTGATGTAGGAATCCATAGGTATAAACTTCCTTCATAGGACTGCTTTTATTTTGTCCATAAATTCTGGTATGTTGTACTGGTGTTATTACTTAATTCTAGGAACTATGTTATTTCTTCCTTAATTTCTTCTATGATCCATTGATTAAGAATGTGTTGTTTAATTTCTGTGCATTTGCATAATTAATGTGGTTTCTTTTATCACTGATTTTTAGTTTCATTGCCCTATTATCTTATAATTTGTGTGGTTAAACTGTTACTTAAGCATGCTTCATGCACCAGTATGTGGTCTATTTTGGAGAAGGCCCCACGTGCTCCAGAGTAAAATATATGTTTTGGTTTTGATGTGTGATGCACTGTAGATATCTACTAGGTCCATTTGTTCAAAGGTTTGGTTCAACTCTGATAACTTTTTGTTGATATTTTTGTCTATTTGATCTATTTTTGACAGTTGGGTATTGAGGTCTTCTACTATGATTTTGTTGTTTTTCTGATCTTTTGTGTACAGTAATGTATTATGAAGTTCATGGCATGGGTGTTCAGTACGTCTATGTTCATAATTGTTATCTCTTCCTGTTGAACTGTTGCCTTAACCAAAATGTAGTGATATTTTTTGGCTCTTCTGCTCAGTTTTGGCTTGAAGTCTACCTTTTCTGAAAATAGGGTAGCTACTCCTACTTGTTTTGGGGTTCTTCTCATGGAATATTGTTTTCCATCCTTTGATTTTTAGTCTATGAATTTCTTCTCAGGTTAAATGTGTTTCCAGTAAGTAACATACTGTTGGATGTTGTTTTGTCATCCTTTCTGCCAATCTGCATCTTCTGATTGGCAAACTGAGATCAGTCACACTGATAGTTATAACTAACAAGTATTACCTATTCTTGTCATTGTATTATCTGCTGAGGTTTGAGGGATGATTATAGGGCACAGCTTCTGTGCTAGTATGAAACCTCTTCAGTTAACGTCTACTTTTCAGAGACAGCCTCTGGGCATGGCTAAGTATTGGCTTTTGCTTCTGTCCCAGGACCAATCCATTTTATTTGGTTTTTTTTTTTGTTTGTTTTTGCGGTACTGGGGATCGAACTCAGGACCCTGCGCTTAGATAGGCAAGCGCTTATTCCACTGAGCTATATCCCCAGCCCCAATCCATTTTATTTGAAAGGGGAGGTTGCAGCTCTTTTGGCCCAGTACCTGGCTCATCAGGAACGGACTGAAATACTGCTTAGCAGCCCAAGGCAATACAGACATTAGCATACAGAGCAAACAAATTGATAGTGACAAGTATGTCACCTTGGCTGTAGTACTAAACTCAGCAACCACAATAGCATCAAATAAAAACTGGATATTGACAAACCTTAAGAACCAATCAGAAAAGAAATGTTATAGTATAAACACTAAGATGAAGTAGATACTTATATATAACAAATATCTAAACTTTATCTCCACTAATATAACAACAATAGAACAGTTAACTAACGATTCACAAAGTTTAGTATTTATACTACTAAGGATGGAGGTTTCAAGGAATGGGAGCATAAAAAAGGTAGAATGTGAACAACTAAGTGATGGTAAATGAGAAGAAAGTGATAAAATTGAAATAAAGGATCTTAGTGAGGGGTAAAAGGAAATTAGTTGTATTATATAAAAGTAACAGAAAAAACTAACAAAGAAAAGGAGACATAAACCTCGATAGAGTAAATTAAAGGAAAAAAAATGAGACAAATTAAAAGAGAGAGACCAAGAAAATAAAAGGAAGAAGAAAAAAGGGCCACATCAAGACAAATACATAAAGATAATAACAAGGGAAAAAGAAAATAAGATATACAATTCCAAATACCACACAAAAAATAGAGGAGGAAATACTGAGTCTAAAGAAAAAATATTCCCATATGTCTTTCCAAATGAGCAGCTTCCTTCCAGGACCTGCAGTCTTTTGAATCCGGCAAGTTATGGTCACTTCTACCCTGTGCTAGAGCCTGTGGGTTTCTGAGGTAACCCCTTTACTCAAGGGGTCCCCTGTCTGTAAACCCCAGACCGTGTCATCTGTCCAAGCTGAGACACACCCCTGGTCACTTTTGTACGAGGGAAAGTAAATAGACAACTGGTCTCTGTGGGATGTATTCACAGGGTGGCAGCTCAAGCAGATTGGAGAATCAGTGCACCACCTTCAGATCCAATAACCTCCGAAAACTGCACCCACAAACCTGGTCTCCCACCATGGAAATAAGTCCCCATGTTCTTCCTGGCCTGAGTTTAAATTTCTCAGGAGATCTATGTCTGTCCTTCAGCCTCTCTGCTTCTGTCTCTTATGGCTGACACTGTCATTCTCTTTGGCAGGGTGATACTTCAATCCTGGAGTGAAACTCTTAGTAGAAGTGTTCTGTGGCTCCATCTAAAAACCAAGCCTTTCCCCAAACAGTGTCTGATTAAACTCCCTCTGGTAGGTGCCACGGGAGTTTAATACAGCAGGTGCTGCATTGGATTTCGTCTTGAAATTTATGCCACTGTGAATTAGTGACTCTTGTAAAATCCCACACTGTTCTTTTTTATTTTACCCCAGCTGTGGTTCTTCTTGCTAATGTTTCTGGCCCATCCATATTTTCTTCTGAAAGCAGCCAATGCTTTTAGGCTTACCTCTTCTCTGGGTTTTTTTCCTTTGGCCTTGCTCAGATCAGTTGTTTGTCACCTCCGCAGCCCTGTACTGAAGAGAACCAAGAAGCAAAGCCAGCTAGGAGTAAATAGTGTGATACTCATGGTGGGCAGGCTCTTCCTTGTGTGGCACCACCTGCCAAGTATTTAGCAAGTATTGCACACACTATCAAGTATTACTGATGTAATATTACTTACTTACTTACTTACTTATGTACTTACTGATATAAGTAAGATGATCACAAAGCTAGCTGGTGGTGCAGATATGATTCAAAGTCAGTTTCCTCTCACGTCTAAAACTGTGTCTTAACCCCAATGTGTTGTCAGCTCCAGCCATTTTATAGACAACATTTCCCTCCTAAAGACACTAAGATCAGTAGAAGTGAAGTAAATTTCTCAAGGAAACAAATGTAATTGCAGACGGGTAATTAAAAAGCCCCGTTTCTTGACTCCAAGTTCTAACCACTTCCCACCATGTCATCATTATCTTTGTCTCCCAGTCAGAATAATGTTAATTACTTTAAGACTAAGATAAAAATTACCTCATGAACCTGAAAACTCAAATAGAAGTGTCTTATTTCTCATTCATTATTCTTTATTTCAGCAATTCAAGAAGGGATCAAATGGAGTCCTTTAAGCGGCAAATACTGCCTTCCAGCACCACTCAGGAGAGGCCTGGGAAGGCAGTGGTGGAGGAAATCCCTCTGCGTGGTCAGAATGATTTATAGGAACCTTTATTTATGCTGTTTAATGGATGGAGTGATAGCCTGATGGGCAGATTAAAATCACATAATTAGCAGTGGCTAGTAGCTTGTTGGTCAGGAATTTGAATAGCACACAATTGGTGACAAAGGTGTCTGGCAGGGAACACGGCTGCGCCTCTCAGAAGGGTCACTGAAGGTGAGCGTGACTATATCGTGGCTCACCGGAAGGCATCCGCTGCAGAAGAGACTCACTGAGACACAGCACCTGATGGTGGTCTCATTCTTTCTTCAGCTACCTTGGTGCATCCTGCAGGTGCTCACGTACACAGTGGCCTTCGGAGCATAGATGAGGCCAGGCAGGGTTTCTCCACTGCAGGTCTTTGGTATGACGATTACAGCTGCCGAGCTGCTGAGTGCCAGGTAGGCCTCCTAATAAAGCACTGTGCCCTGGCAAATTTATGACAAAGGGTCTTTTTTTTTTTACCATAGAAGAGGCAGCAGTTCCCATAGGTAGGTAGATGATAGATTAGATAGTTAGATAGGTGATAAGGATTTTCCTTCCTCATATTCCTTGTATTAATGTATATTTTATTTATAACACAGTATCATTTCTGAGAACAAATTACCTGGCAAAGGGATGTGGGCTTTCACCACAAAATTCAGTGGTTTGGTGCGGGTCTCAGCAACAGACGCAACTCACACTGTAGATCAACTGAACAGCCTGCTGAAGGCTCAGCCAGGGTGCCATCTGGGAGACAACAGGCATCAGTCAATAGTAGTCAGTACCATGTCTCTCACAGTCAGTGTGTGGTTACTGGAGTCAAGGAATGGGGGTGGCAGTAGTAGTTTCTCTATTGTACTAAATAGACCATTTGAAGATTTTTCTTCTCAACCCTCAAACATAGATGTTAGTGGCTTTGGAGACCTGAGAAGGTCAGAATATTTCTATTTGGAAACCAAGTCAAAACTTCATTAAATTGGAATGTGATAAAGTCAGTCCGGTGACAATCCCTTGGCCAGCTAGGGTACCTCATCATCTTGATCCAACAGGCACAAAAGGAAGTGACTCCTATGATGGGGAAAACTGACATATGTTATTGTTTTATAGTTGGAGCAAGGAGGATTATGTTTACAACCCATTGTCCCAGGAGTCTCAGCTTCCTTGTTAGTGGAAAACTTCAATAACTCAATAAAGATTCTAAGTAATTCCATCAGATAAAGAACATGTAACGGAGAGGAATTAGTAAGAGGTGGTTATCAATTTAGGCCTAATGGGGCTGGGGATATAGCTCAGTGGAATAAGCACCTGCCTAGGAGGAGCAGGGTCCTGAGTTCAATCCCCAGTACTGCCAAAAAAAAAAAAAAAAAAAAAAAAAACAAAAAAACAC
>PVLD010015048.1:0-22846 GCA_004027595.1 Dinomys branickii
CTTTTAATATTGTGTTCTTTTGCTGGATATCTGGGATCTTGACTATTATATGCCTGTGTGTGTTTTTCTTTGGGTTATGGATCATTGGGGTTCTATATGCCTCGCTTAACTGAACTTCAGTATCTTTTACCTTGTTTGGGAAGTTTTCTGCTATTATTTCATCAAATATTCCTTTTATATCGTTTGTGAGATCTCCTGCTGTTTCAAACACTCCTATAATTCGAATATTGCTACGTTTTGCCTCATCTTGCAGCTGTTGGATTGACTTTTCTTGTGTCTTTGATGATATCATGAGATTCTTCCTTTCACGCTCATAAACTGCCATGCTGTCTTCAAGTTCTGAAATTCTATCTTCGGTTTCATTTAAACGGTTTTGCGTGCTTTCAGCGTTAATTTTCAAATCCTGGCATTCTCTTTGGACATGTTTCATTATTGGTAATTCATTCCTAAATTGCTCTTGTAACGTTTCCATTTGTTTCCTATTTTCTTCTATTCTTTTGTCTATATCTTCTCTATGTGCACGGAACATTTCTTCCATCATTGTTTTCAGCTCATTTTTTGTCTGAGAAATCATTGCGGGTATGTGGCTTATTTCTGCTTTAAGCTCTTTTATGGCCTGTTGGAGTCGTTTCATTTTGGATGCAATCGTTTCATAACTTGCAGTTATGTGGCTTCCTGGTTCCCCTGTATCCTCACATTCAAAATTTGTTCTGGGTGGGGTTGAGTTTTGAGACTGCATTTTGTTCCTCTGTTTTCCCATTTTTGGGTATGAGATTCAAAATGTGGAGCTATAAATTCCCCAGGCAGGTCAGCAGGCAAAGGTCTGCTGCAGAGGCTGCTCCAATGATTCCTTCACTTTGGGAGAATATCCCTTAAGCTGTCTGCTGAGATTTCCGCTTCTACTCCATACCCCGAGACCTTGCTGGGGCGTATAAACAAACAGCTCGTCGCCCCAGGGGTCTTGCAGACAGGCCACTCAGGTGTTCCTCCCTGCGTGGAGCTCCTTCCCTCCTCACAAATCCCATAGGGGCGCCTAGCTAGCTCTTCCTACCCGGGAGATCCCTCAGTCCTTAAAGCTGCTTTGATGTCACTCGCTGGGCAGAGCTTCTTCCCGACTCAGGAAAAACTGGTTAGAGCGCCCCCTCAACTCACCCTGGGATCGTGCAGGCAGGAATGCCGTTCAGATGTATCTCCGTGGATCGAGCTTTTTCCCGACTCAGAAATCCCGCCGGTCGCTGTTGCTCCAGTTCACTCAGCGCTGGCTGCAGGGGCGGGGCTCTGAGTGGGATCCCAGACCTCTGCCCAGATTGGCTCAATCTGTCCCAGTAGCGCGTTCTCTGAGTTTCCTCTGCTCCGCTGCCTCCAACAAATCCTGGTTACAGCCGCCTCCAAGCCCATTGGGTTTAGGAGCTGGAGGCGTCCGTCCCGCCACAATCGCTCTCTCGGCTGTAAGCGATTTGAGCCAAGCTGCGGCCAAAGCGCCTCACCGATCTCTCGGGCGTCCAGCTCTCAGGATCCGCCCACTTCTCACCGCTCGGCTTATCCAGCCGTCCCTTTAATGCCCAGGCCGTGGAGAGCAGCCCGATCAGTTGGAATTTTGCATCCACGGACCGGGCACCCACGCACAAAGAATCCGTCTCTGGGAGAGATTCCCTCTGCCGCTCACCTGGTTGCCATCTTTATAGTCATTGTTGTTCACTACTTAAACAGTCAAATAAACTCAGTGAGAGCAAATGATTTAATATGTCATTTATAGCTCTGCTGCCAGTTTCTTTTCTCTGAGAGTCCTGGATCCTGGACTACCAGCCCAGTTAACTTGCTTAGTCATGCCTATAACAGTTCATTTGCTATTTTAGAAAAATTAACTACAGATAATGTCTCCAAATCATGTTGCCAAAAGCAACTCTACAAGCTGATATGGTCATCCTTGCCCAGGGGAAGAGTCACATTTATTTACGAGCCCATATGTCCGGGTCATAAATTGTCATTTTATGTGACTGGTGGTGAATATAGAAGGGGAGAGGGGCTTTGGCTCTGCGACACAGTGTTGGTAGTAGTCCTGCTCCCTTTGTTTACTTTGTTCCAGAAATTATCTCCAAGGTCCTGTAGGAAAATGCCAGATTGGCCATAATTTTGAGCTGAAAATTAAAAATGAGAGTTCACTGCATGGTTAATGATACTCTAAATACCCACAAAGGTGTAGGATCAAGAGTCAGGAAGTCACAGACTTTGAGTATATTGAAATTGTACCATCAGCAGTTGGCAGACTGATTGTAAAAATGTCCAGACTACTCTGAACAATCGAAAGGCATGTAGCACATACCATTTTTCGATAACTGCTTCTGGAGTGGGATAAAGATGTAAGTGAAAGGTGAAGAAACCAAAACATACATGATAATCGTATCATTTTCTATATATGAAAGGGAAAGTTTAATGAGGTCAGATACATCAGAGGATAAAATATTATACATTCATTTTCATACTGAACTACTTCTGCTGTAAAAATAAAATGCAAGTGACTGGTAAGATAAATATCTTTTCAGAAAAAGTATAAAAGGTAATTCCTAATGAAATCTGCTTACTTCATATATTGCTTTTCTGAAGGAAATTAGTGTCTATGTTTCTGTTTCCTCTTCATTCTTCTATAGAAAGTCTCATATTTATACACAAATACAATTATACATGGTTCTGAATATTAAATTGTCTTTCCAGTTTATCTTCAGGGACAAATTTTCGAAGAGTGGAAAGAATTCAGTTTTTGAAAATAATGAGTATTTATTTTGGCTTTTTCATGGGCAATATAAATTGTTTAATTTTTAATTATATATCACAACCTTAATACAGCATAAGTAATGTGCAGCATCTAATAATGTGTATTACTGTTAAGATTTCTGAACAGAGTTGGCTTCACAAATTTGCTTCTGCCATGATCTCTACATGTTCTAGAGTGGAGAAAACTAATCCAAGAGTCCTGCTTCTTTTTATTTCTTCATGAAGAAAAGATTAGAAGACTTTTGTGGACTTCAAAAATTCATTTCTCCACAAAATCGCTGGGAAAACTAATCAACAAAAACTGTCAAAAATCATTGTTTTCAGGACCCTAGAAGTTAACCAAAGATTTGCAAGTATCTGAGGGGTGATTTTTCAAGAATGTTTAAATATGTGTGAGAACAGGGAATATCACAGTGATTATTTCCTTTCCTTCCACCCATACTCATTCCAGGAGCTTCTCAAATGCAGTAACTGTAAAAACCAGTAGCCTAGAGGCAAATTGTGATTCTAGAACAGGTTTCTGAGTTCCCCAAAAAGGCCCTGTACCAAGAATATTATCGTAAATTTACCTGTCTGGCAGCTCCCTAGAAATCTCTGTTTGTAGGATTCATACTTGTTGTGCTAATGCAGGGATCATGTAATACTAATTTGACTCCACTTTTTACATTTATCTGCAGCCAAAGTACTACTTCCTTCCCTGTTTTCTCCCCATCTGGAAACCTGATAAGAAACTACAGGTTATCACTCATGTGGGCTGTTTGAGAGATTTAAAACATGCAAGTCTTATTCCCCTGTAACCATAAAAAGAAAAAAAAAAAAACCCTGAGCCAGTCTCATATTTTTTCAAAGTCCTTTTAGATCTACTTGAGAGGACTGTCCTGCCATTCTTATGAAGCCTCAGTATGCAAATTATCAAGTTTTCATACGTCCTTCTTATATATTTATGGGTAATCAGTCTTACCTTTGCAAACAAATATTAAGGGAGAGTCCACACTGTCTCTGCAGAAGGTTTACTGAATTAGTGCTGTGATCAGCACGTCTAGATGATGACCATCATCCTCAGATGTCTGTATTCACTGCTTTGGCTTGTTACTTGGTGTGCACATACTTTGAGCTGCTGTTTGCAAGATAGCTTGCACTTTGTGTTGCATGTGCTGAATTTTATAAGACCTATGTTATAATATTAAATGATATTAAACGTCCTTAAAGTGGACCTGGGACATGTGTCTGAACTCAGACATACCTGCGTGTCTCAGAATGAATTGTGAATGTGTACTCCATCGCGAGCCGTGACTGACACTACAAAAGCTGCGGCACCTGCTCACTTTGAGGAGTCTCACAAGTACGGGGGAAAAATGTCCCTACCTGAGGAGCCACTGTTAGTAATGTTTTAAACCAGTGTCTATATTCTAAAGACAGGCAGCTCAGCAGGAACCCACAAAATGCTTCCATTGCTTTTTACGTGTCTGTTCAAACAAAACCCATGATCCTCTACGCTAAAGAAAAGACGTGAAAGTCTTGTGGAACACCTATGAAAGTGGGTCTTGAACTCTATAAAGCAATCAATTTTTTGGTGAATTTCAGACATGCCAGTACTCACTTGAGGGTCTCTGGTGGAAGAAATGTAGAAATATGAACAGGCTAGAGAGCCTATTTCCTCTCCAAAGTATATCAACTAACCACAAAAAAGGCATAGGAGTGGGAGAAAGAGAAAAAAGAGAGAGAGAAGCATAAAGACAGAGAGACACACATTGAAGTCTGGATATAGGAGGAGTAAACAAAATCACTGAATAGAAGTCCTCAATTACCACATTGGAAATGAAAATTGCTGAAGGACTTTCTACAAGAAAAGAATAAAGGGAATTAGATAGTGCACATCCATAACAAAGGCCCTGGATTAATTGTAACATCTGCTAAAACACACCAATTGGCAAACCTCCAAAACCTTAACACTGGGATACAAATTACAGATATATAGGGCCATGAAGAACCTACAAAGTCAAAGAAAGTTGGACTTAAATTTTAAGCAGACTGCCCATTAAATACAGGACAAATAGGCCCCCTTCCCCTTAATTACAGAAGCCATTGCTTCCCAAGGTCTTAGTACTCATTGCCTCCAAAACCCTTCACAAGCATAGCTTAGCTACAATTTTTTAAAACATATTAGACTTAAAGGACGTTTGGTACTTACAAAGTGGCTGGAAAAAACTGGGGCCCCACTTATATTTTCCCCATTTCCAATTAAAGTAGTGATGTAAATTGAACAGGAACTTCAAGAAATGAAATTCAGTATATAAGGACTATTTAAAAACAGTGATTACTGCTTTTTCCATTTAGCAACACAATTCTATCTGTTTTTAAATTTGGGACAAATGGATGTTTTCTTATAATAGACTGCCGGAATCATGGTGCTCTTGTTCCATTTGTAGGATCCCCAGACCTAATACTGAATTTGTTCATTCAACCTAATTAGGAGGCAGAAGGTATTTCCCTGTTACACATCAGAATAATATATTCTGAACAATGCTTATTTTAATAATTTTTCATATAAATTATTTTCTAAATCTCCAATGAGACATAATAAATTCTCATCTGATTACTTACAGGTTATGTAAAGGCTGTTAAAGTCGCACACAATCTTTAGAGGTAAGATCTTCACAAGATCCAACTTTCCAGACGAACACAGTTATGATATTACATTGCTGCTCTCTTCATCCAAGAATCTTCACCTGACACACTCATTCAAAACCTACGAGTTCTCACAAAGAAGCTTGAAAAGAAAATAAAAAGAATTATTGCCTCATACACAGTTCAAAGACCTTCCACCTCAGTTTAATCTCTAAAAATTGCTTAGTAAACTAAAAGCTGTTACTTCTGACACTATCAAGAAATATCTAGCATGTTACAACCATCCCAAAATCTTTTAGGTGGTGTGTATGTAGCACATGATATTTACACAAGAATTTTACTGAAATCAATTTATCCTGTTACTTGTAAATCTCCCTATCTTTGGAACATGACCTCTTCCAGCAAAATTGCTTAGAATCTGTCCAAATTGCAAAGCATCATGGATGCCTATTAACTAGTCGTCCCCCAGACACTTCAATGTAGATTTCTTAACATGCTGACCACAAATTTTCTTGAGGTTCTAGATTATTCATGACTGTCACTCACACATTGTCCACAGATTCGTGCTGAAAGAAGCTGGGCTCGTTGGCCCCGTGCTATTGGTTAATGGAGCAGTAACTCTTTTCCCAAAACTAGAATTCTTGGGCCCAGAGACCCTAACAGACTCTAATCTATCCCTCTCCATACTTAGTTACTCACTCTTTTATGGCTCATGGAAGCAATGCCACAGAAACTTAGCATGATCGTTGGGTCTTTCGTCACAGGCCGGAGTCAAACTCTGGACTATTCCATCTGTGGGAGGAGGTAGCTTTTCTTGTCCTCATCCTCTAACAAGTGGAAGAAGGTTGAATTTTCAGGTCCTTTGCCTGAAAACCTTCAGCTCATTGAAAAAATGTAACAATGGAAGTTTATCCCTGTTACACTTGGTATCACTGCATTACCCAGGATGAGCCCAGGGGAGATTGGCCGGGTTTCATTCCCTAAGTAGGACATATCTGATAAAAGGTAAGCTGAAGGGCAGTACCATAGCCAAGCCTTCATGCAGTCTCTTAGTGTTGGATTCCTGGGTAATAAGCCTCACTTGCATATTTTTATAGATCCTTGGGCTATAAGTATCATTTGGTCTGCTTGCTGAAGTCAAAAGTGTGATTCTTTATCCAAGGTTATTAATTTAGGAATTTCTGAGCTCAGAACCAAAATATAAATTAAGGTCACACATGTTTCTACATGTACCAAAGCTATAATAGAAGAGGTCTTCTCCTGATTCACTTTAAATTTTTAAATATTAAAAACTGATATTGGGGAAATGATCCATTGCAGTTTCAGTCTTTTTCTGATGGTGATATATCTTATACTACCACCAAGATGCCATATATATTTTGTCAAGTGTGGAAAAATGTTGAATTGAATCACAATATTCCAATAAACTGGTAGAAAACCTTAGGGAATGTTATGTACTCTGCCCAAACTCTCATGAACCAGCATACTATAATTCCTGAATTAGTATTAAACAAGTGCAAAATGTTAGGTTTTTGGGGTAATAATATGTTAAAATCATTGCTATAATTGTAATAACTCAACCAGTTTTTTTTGGTTTTCATTTTTATCACATGTATGTTACCTTCATGACACTGTCGGTCCTAACCTGAATATTTAGCTTTATTACATTTTAAAAATTTAATTAGAAAGTCTATTCATAAATTAATAATCGTAGTTTATGTTTTTTAATATGAAATTTCTTAGCTACTAATTGTAGGTTCTGGTCTTCATGTTCTGAATTTATAATAATATTACTTAATAAAATATTGCATAAACCAATTACTGATAAGCTTAAAGTTTTAAAATTACAAACATTAATAAATACATGTCAATATTGTGTAACAAATTATGTGTCTATTTGTATACACAGGGGTACCCGGCTTCATGACCTTACTTTTGCCCGTAATTCTGGGGAAGACAGCCATATTTTTGTTTTTGAAGAGATGGTTCCGGTTGTGTTCCTCTCTCAATTCAGAGTTCAGTAACAGAAGCAAAATTTATCCAACATTTCGGTCCAACTGAATTATCTCCAAACAGAAGAGTTTGTGAACTGAGGTATTACTGCCTTAGCATAAGCATACACATAAATACATTCCATTTTTATGAGATAATTATGCAACTCCAGAATTATCTAAAGTCAGAAATTATGTGGTATGATTTTTAAACTGAACCGTCAACTTGGTTGGCATGGGAGTTGCCTACGGGATCAGGAAAATATTCTGTATGTTTTGCAGAGGGTTATGGAGTGTGGCCCTGGAGTGTAACTGGTGCCTAGACTATTCCTCTGTGTTGTTATTTCTCTGATCAGCTTCCCAGCCACACAAGCTAAGCACTATTCCTCCAGGATGCCCTTCTACTGTAATGTGCTTTCTGGAGATGAACTGAGAGGGGACTCAATCCCTTCAAACCATGATCCAAAGTGAACTTGTGTTCTTTTAAGTTGTGTAGGCCAAGTACAGTGATATCTGCGTTCATGAACACTTCTGCTTAGAAACAATTTTGTTAGTCAACAAAAGTACTTGGTAAAATTTTGCTTCCATTCTCAAACTCCTCATTGGGTGACATGAGCATAGCCATTATCCCCAGACAAACAAACACAACCATCATCCCCAAAATTGTAAAACAGATTAAATTCTTAAACAGAGGAACCATGATATTTGGTCTCAGCAAGGGAAAGCTAAGGCATGCATTATATTTACATTTGCATTTATTTGTAGGTTTGATCTGAAAACTGAATTAAAGAAATAGAATATTTCTATTTGAAAAATGAGCTATGAGCCTTAATACTTCTCTGCATGTTTCTTAGTGTGCTTTTACATTTCTGATCAAGTGAAATTTTATGAAAGAAAGCTCATTCTTCTTTGGTATTACAGTTTGATTAAGCTTTTTATTTGGAACATAATTAGATCAGTCTACAGGATATTTTATGAAGGTCATCTGAATTACACTAAGCAAATTAAATTAATTGACAAGGGTTGACTGGATATTTATGTATTATGAAGAACTCCATTGCAATTACTTGGTGTAAAATTGTTAAGAGCTAGATTTTATCCTTTGTTAAATTAACAGGTCAATTTGAAAAATTATAGTTAATATAATAGTTACCCATTGAGTTATATTCTGTAATTACTCTACAGGACAAAACTACTAAGATCAGAAAAACCGTCAAGAAGGACTCACTAAATTAAATCCTATTTCTGAGGAGGGGAATTTGTTTTTCCATTTGTGTATATTGCACACAGAAATATATTCATTAAGTTTTTGCCAAGTGAATAATGCTACGTTTTTGAAATGAAGTGCACTGTTTTAATCTTATAATTTGACAGTTATTAAACTATTTTCCCTTGTGATGCAGAAAAAAATTTGAATGTGTTAATTCTTAAAACTTTAAGGATATTCTTGCCATGTTTGCTGCCATTCATTTAATTCATTCATTAAATTATCTCAAATAAATTTTTAAAATGACTATTCATACAGCTGTCCAAAAATGATTTCAATTGAATAATTTTGAAACATTAAAGAAAAGATGCAAAGTATTTTTAATATTAACTATATATCTTGAGAAATCTTTGGTCAAAGATTTTCTTAAAACACTTTGGAAGGTGTAAATACTTGTCATTTTATGAGAGACTGAATATGACTGCCCCAAATGCATACAATGAAGCTCTAATCCCCAATGTGTTGGCCAAGGAGGTGGAGACTTTTCAAGTAGTGAGGTGCAGATGTGGTCAGGAGAATGGAAACACAGTGGTGAAATTAGCATCTTCGAGAAAGATGAAGAAACTCTTTCTTCCCTAGTCATGTGAAGACAGAGCCAAGAGACTAAAGGTTCTCTGTAAACCAAGAAAAAGGCCCTTGCCAAAAATCTGATCACGCTGCACTCTGATCTCTGAGATCATTGTGAGCTCATTTATGCTTCAGGTAAATAATAGGTGGTATTCTGTCTTAGTGACCCACTCCAACAAAGACATTCCTTATTCATAAGTGTTCTTTTTAAGGTCAAGTTGTAAAATTCTATTGTGGTCATGCAATACTTTAATTCTTGATTAGCTAGAACCTAGGTTGTCTGTATGAATAATAAAAGCCAAAAGGATGGCTAAACAGACTCTTTTTAGCAACTATAAAATTCCTTTTCTAGGGAGCTAAGTCATATAATAATGAAGTGATAACTAATTTAATAATAAAAATTTAATTGATGAGATTATCCTTGCAAAAGGTAAAATGCTAGAGAATTTTAAATACACATAAGCTTTAAAAATAAAATACGGAAAAACAACACAATAATATAATGCGTACCTCTTGGTTTTTATTTTTGCTTATTTTATTTTTTACTGTCATACAGTATTATATACATTTTTGATACAGAATAATTACATTTATCATGGCAATTGGTGCATATCTATATTGTCTCTTTATGATTTTTACCCCAGCTTTCCACCTGCACTCTCTTCCCCACACCCCACTTCCTCAGATCATCTGCTCATCTCCACAAAGTCTACAATGTCCTTAAAATTACACAAACATTTTTTTGGGGGGTGCTACTGATTGATTCAGAAAAGGTATAAGCAGGCAAAATTTTCATTTAAAATCCTATTCTATTTGAAAATAGTTTATACCAGAATAATAGTTTTACTGTGACATCTGAAAGACCAAATTTTTCCTTGTAGTATTTTGTATGACAGTAAGCTGAATCGTGTCCCATAGTGTTATGGTGTACATAACACTAAAGCCTCACACACTCGTGGGTGGGGCTTTGGGGAGGTGACTGCACTGCGGGGCTGTGACACTCATCAGGTGACTAGTCCATGGGTTTACAGCTAACTGTGATGTTGGGGGGTGAACCTTGGTCTGAGGCTGTGAGTCACTGGGGGTGTGGCCTGTAACTGTCTGTCTTGTCCCTATCCCTAGATTACTCGCTCTGCTCTCCGCCTGAGATGCCATGAGCTTTTTCTCCTGTGTGATGCCCCCCTGTCTCACTGCGCTGCTTTGCATCCAGTTGACTACGGACTGAAACCTCTACAAACAGTGAAACAAATTCTACCTGTCCTCCTTGACATGTGGGTAGTAGATACTTTGTCCCAACAACAAGAAAATAAGACACACAGAAGTATCAAGGTCTTAATCCCAGAATTTGTGAATTATGTCTGCAAAACAAAGAGCATTTGCAGATGTGATTAAGTTATAGATATGGAGATGGAGAGGTGACCACCAGGTAGACCCTAAACATGCTCACAATTATTTTATTAAAGAGGAAAAGAGAGAGATTTGACTACCAGAAGGCAAGAAATCAGCCATATGTTAGGAACAGAGGGAAGTAAAATTTCACCTTTAAAGCTGAAGATAGAGGAAATGGCCACGAGCCAAGGACTGTGGCCCTCCATGCAGGAAAAGGCAAGACATAGACCATACGCTGGAGTCTCAGAAGAAAGCTCACTTTGCCAACAGCTTGATTATAGCTCCACAGCACTCATTTCAGATGGTGGCAACGTGAAATGCAAAAACTACATTTTTGATTTAAGCTACCCACTTAGTAAGTTGGCACTGAAGTCGTGGGAGAGTCACACAATTTTGTTAAGAAATGAATCATTCTCTCCTAAAAGTTGTAAAGCTGTAAGTTCTTTCATCTTCAGTTAAAACCCTGCAGGTACACACAATGATTTTTATTTGTTCTCAATTCTCATCAAGATATGAATTTTTTAAATGGACAAATACATTTGATACTATTAAACCCATGTCCAAAAGGGTAAATTAAATGCACACACTTTGATCAGAGTAAAAACAAAAATTAAATCCATATCTATTCTCTTGAGTCAAAATTTGAAAGACATTTTTCAGTACATGCTGCAAATCATCAAGTCTTAACGTGACCTATATTTGAGTAAAAGTTTTATTTTTCCCATGACGGAGGTAATTCTGACATGTGACAAGAAGTATCTAGAAAGTATTTGACAACCCATTTCTTTGAATTACTGCTTCACCCCAAAGCAGTAAATTTTTTATTTAAAATGGACTTTCAAGACACTGACAGGTTACTATTGATCCAAGACTGCAAATTCATTTGTGACTGGAAAAATGTCCACATTACTCATTTTAGGAACATTAACAGAGTACACATAAGACCTAAGCTCTCTTTCTGCCACTCTGTAGTCCTTGTAGCCATAGTATTAGACAAACCCCTAATGTATAAGTCATATTTATTCACTATTCAAAAATTCTTTTATGTATCACTTTATTTGATCATATCAGTATTCCAATGGTGCTTATGCTGTAATTACAGTTTTATATGTGGAAAACTTATAGGCAAACATTTAGAAAAACTTATCTAAGAAAACATATGTAATAAGTAGAAAAGCTTTTTATCTTCAAAGACTTTGTCCTTGACCACAACACCTACTGTCTGTGGGATTCTAGAAGCTGGAGGAACAAGAGACATTGTTGACAAACCATCGCGAGCCCCAAAGATGACAAAAGGGTAAGCACCTCTCAGTGCTAAGCACTGCACCATAAGTTTGGACACGCACATACACAATTTTTATGCATAGATTACAATTTGCATCTGCAATGGTCTACAGGAGCTGACTATAAGCTAGCTTCATCCTCTCCAGAACTAAATATTCTCTACCTATAAAGCATTAAAACTTTGCTCTTATTACATATGTTATGTATGTAAAATCTTATAAGATGTATTCCATAGATTCTACATCTAAAAATGTTAAAATTAATCTAAAATCCAATTCTGTCTACCTATCTGTAGCACAGGGATAAGCAGTAGGATGTGACCCGTAAGGCCAGCATGAACACCAATTTTTCAGAACCATAACTGTAAAAAATATATTTAAAACTTTAAACTTTGAGCTTAAATTTAGTACTGCAATAATGTGTTTTCAGAAAGTACATAAACTTCTCTTGAATTTTCTAAGTATCCCTGGGTTTATGTCATTCATAAACCCCAGTAACCAATGCATTAATAAAAAATATATGTACAGCAGGTGAAATCTGGCTGAGTTAGTTTAAGCAACGAGAGTGGAAGCAACTCATTTTTACATAACATTGTTGGAAACTATTCTACACAGTCTGATGTACACTTTCTACATTCCAAGACCTTTTCCTAAATCTGTCATAGATATTCAAAGCAAAAGTGTTTTCTCCTTTTAGCCTTGGTTTACCTAAGAATACCTCTCTCTCTGGGTTTCGGTATTGCTTGATTAGGAAAACTGGGTGGAAAATTGAGGGATGTCCATTTGTCCACTACTCCTAATATTTCATTCTTGGCTTCAGACTCTCCATTAGCTGAACATGCCCCTTTTTTGTGTACGTTTATTGTCTCCTTTCATACCTTTCCCCCTATCTTTTCCCTTAATGTTTGTCTATAGAGACGTTAGGGAGTTTTAGTTGCTCTTGGACGTACAATGAACAAACAAGAAAGGCTCTGTCTCCACGAGACAGGTCTGTGATTTGTTAGCGGTTATGTCTGAGAGGAGTCATCCTAACATGCTCAGTCATACAGCATATTGTGGTCATAATTGAACCAAATGCTCTATGCCACTGCTTGCATATTTAGATAAAAGTATTATTACATTTCCATCAGCCTTTCTTTGAATATTTATCTGATTGGTACTTGTATGTCACTTAGTATTTTAATGGTACTTATGTGTCACTTAGTATTTCAAAGCCTTATAGGTACTATTTTCCTTTTTCAATGCTCATTTTCCATAAGGTTGGTCTGATTTATCTTCATCCTGTTACCATATAATTAGATGTCTAAACTTCTATTAAGCCTTTATCTAATTTCATTTGAGCTACAAGTTAAATGTTAGGCTTCTGGTTCTGTATCATGAAAAGAGAACAGGTGAGAAGAGGTAAAGCCAGGTTAAATAGTGATTTCTTGTAACAATAGTGAATAGAATTTTGTATGACTGGCCTTAGAATTTTATAAGACTGAGTTTAATTCATTTCTCAATTTTTGATATAACCATTTTCAGGGTCCAAGTACTCTTCGGTTCAATCCTGAAAAAATCATTATAACCACAGTGTGGCTTAAGTCGGCATTCAGTTTTATGCTCGCATCACATTTATTTCATCTGGTTGTTGTCTGGCTGAATTTCTTCTTTTTATAAGACACTGGAGTTGGTGTATTCTGAAACTTAAGTACTCAATGTACTCTTCTGTGAATACCATTTACCATGGGTATAGTCACGGATTAAATACCTTTCAGACAGTGACTATAAAATTCATCATGAAGATTTATGGTTCTTAAAATGAGGACATCCGAGTACAGTTGGAATAAATTAGATTCATAAAAATCAAAACTCAAATCATCTACTTTCTGTCTCCTCTCTCCTTTTCTATTTCTCTTTCTTCTTGTCTTCTTATGCAAGATGATTGTCACTATCACTATGATGCCTGAAAGAGAGCCCACAAAGGGCGCCAACAGCAATACTCCAGGCTCTAGCTGCATAGATTCAGAACTCTGAGTGGTCAGTGTTCTGCTTGCCACGGGATACAAATCTTGACAATTGCTCTGCTTCTGACCAGGAACTCTGTGCTTCTCACTATGAATATTTGAGGGAGATGGATGCACTTCTGTCAGTACTTACTCAACTAAGAGTGTTACCCAGGACAGAACTGAGTTCTAATGTCCTCACTATTCATGTCCTGCGTGTCTATGTCCTAAATCACAAGTCGCTGCCAAGTTGAACCTAATTTTATTTAAGCCAGTGATTTTCAGCCAGAATGATTTGGCCCTCCATAGGAGACAGATGCTAATGTCTGGAAACGTTTGGGTTGTAAGGGTGAATTAGGAGTTAGCACTGGCCTTAACCTGTACACAAGAAGGCTGCCAACCATGTTATAACACACAACATGGGCCCTAAAATCAATGTAGTGTGTGGTCCCAAATGTCAGTGGAGCTGACATTAATAAACTCTAGTTTAAATTGTTAGGGACCTAAAGCCTAATGTCTAGGCCCTAGAAGACATTGCTCTCCAGTGCACATAACACAAAAATATCCTGTTAAATATACTTCATACCCCCACACAACTGAAGTACATGAATGCTTTCACCAGGGTGTCTAATTTGACGTCCACAGACACTTCATTTATTCATGAAGGGCAAGAATTTAGATCCTGCCTGGTTTGGGTGGTGCCCACCCACATGGGTAAGAGTAATGTCCTTTACTCATTCCGATGATTCAAACATCGTTTTTTTCCTGCAAAATCTCCCAGAGATGTATACAGAAAGAATATTTTGTCAGCTCCCCTGGCACCGCTTACCCCCATAAAGGTGACATCTAACACGAAAAGTCCTAATCTGAGCAAAGTCTGAGAAGGCTGAGGTTAAAAGACTCTCTTACAGTGTGGGTCACTTTAAAACTGGAAGGAAGTCTGCAGTTATTCTTACATTCCTATTCATCTTAAGAAAAAATTAGCCATTCTGGTTGGAATCTAGGTCATCTAAGATAATTTTAAACCAGAATATACTAATTGATTTCTCCTGACTCCAAATGGTGTATCACTGAGTACTTAGTCTTTGTCCAGACAATTTCAGTGGGACCACAGGAACCACAAGATAAGCTTATGGAATTTGCACTGCTGTAAATAAAATGGAAGAAACAGAAGCAGGTCATGGCTGATATACAAGGCTGATGTGCCCGTGACCGTCATCATTTGAACAATTAGAAGCGCGGATAGTATACTCCCTATAAATGAACTACAGTGAGGGTCTTTAAAAATATCTTTTGGCGCCATTATCCACTTAACCTGGGAACTACTTCCCTTTCTCCTCCATCCTACAACCCCATGGTTATCGAAGGAATTAATATGATCATATGGTATTGAACAAAATTATATTTGTTTCTATAATGTGCATCTGCCTCAAAATTCAACTTATTTACACAGATAGGTTAACTAAAGATGGGTAGCTTCCAAATAGAGCTCGTCTATTGTTTCCAAGAGATATCCTCATTTGGCAGCAGTGAAAACATCGTGATAGGCTCTACTAAGTACAAACTCTGAATTGCAAAACACAAAAACTACAGATTAGTTATGTTTCCACCATGCAGAGGAAACCTGTGTATAAAAGAACAAAAGAGATAAAATGTTCTGAGGGAAACAGTGGCCAGATACTAAGATATTTCTGACTCTTACATTTTGATTAATTACTATACATCCATTAACTCATTTATTCAGTGGTCAACTACTTAATAAGAATTTCTTCATCATTACCGTGTAAGCATTAATTGCCAACTTTATGTCTATTTAATTATGTTTCTCTCTTTGCTCTTATTATACTGACAAACCCTTTTTGTGCTCTATATGTCAAAACATTTCTTATTTTGCCTGTTGGTTTCAGTTAAGTTTTTGTGACTTGCAACTTAAAACCTTAAGTAATAGAATGTTTAGGTCAGGTTATTTCCAATATTTATTTTAATAATTTCAATCACCTTGAAAATAAAAGAAAATATGAGTTTTTCTATTAATATTACATTATCAAATATTCCATGTTTTCTTGGGAAATTTACCTCCATTCTTGTTTTGACAGGAATTAATGCAGCACATATTTCTGAATTGGTCAAAGACTCATGTCTTTCAAATTTCTCAAAGCAACAGAATATCAGACTAAGAATGGGTGTAACGCCTGGTTAATGTGTGCATAGGTAAGAGTAGAACTTCTGCAACTGTTCACGATGATCTCCAACAGTAATGACAATTGAAAACATTAAGCACGTGGACAAGGACATAATGAAGCACATCATTAAGAAAATTAGAGCAAACGTTCTGCTGAAGTCTTGTTATAATATGAATGTCCCAAATAACACTCCTGTTAAAATTTTGTCCCCATTTTGAGACATGAGAGATGATTTCATCATGAGAACTCTACTACAGGAAAGGATTAATTCACTCACGAATGAGCGGTTTAATGGGTTATCAGTTGTGAAACATATAACCCACTCTACAGGCCTGCTCTGTCTTGTCCTGTGAGGCCCTGCAATGTCTTGTATCCTCGGACACTGCAAGTAACAAGAAGACTCTTACAGAAGAGGCCACCGGATTTTGAAATTTCTACCTTCAGAGCCCTAAAACAAGTAAAACCAGTACTCTTCCCATATTTCTCTGGTATTCAGGTACAGCAAAGAAAAATAGAGTGAGACAAGGATGTTTGAGGAGCTTGATCTAGACTCAGAGACAGATCGTCACAAGACCTGCCTTGGCCATCTCAAGCCATCTCAAGCATAGGCAATTATCACTAATGCACTGAAGTTGGGGCAATTTACTCCTGAAGGAGATGTGAAAGGGATCACACAGTTTAATACTAGAGATTAATATCAGGCAAGCTAATAATGAGATTAACTAGATTTGAGATTAATAGTAGAGAAGACTCTTCATTAGATTAAGCAACACCTTGCAGGCACGTAGAGTGTGTGTGTGAATGGGTCATAAAGCTTTGACCTTACATCCTACTTAAGGTCCCTCATTTCTTCTTTGTCACTGCTGTCCTGCTTTGCTTTCTGGCCACCATGAACTAAGCAGCTTTGCCCCTGGTTGCCGTTTTGCCATGAGGCTTTTACCTGGGTGCCTGCTGACTGTGGTGAGCCAGTGTGACCCAATTAAGCTTTTTCTACTTTTCTTTAACTTGTGGTTGATGGGTGTAATTTATTTGTGCTTCAGTTCTTATTTTGTCTTTAGTACGTATTTGCAGTCCATAATGATTACATTCCTCATGAGGAGTTAGTGCGCGTGCGTAACACTTCCCTACTCCTTCATACCCTCCCCTTGGCTACTCCCTCCTGCCTCGATCCCCGGGTCCCATCTCACTTAGAAAAGATCTTTCTCCCCGTGTTGGATAGTCTGCCTCAACATCAGGAAAACGGACTAACACAGTAATTAAATATCCATGTTTTAGTTTAAATATCATTTGTAAAAACTACAAGGAAGATGGACGGATCCAATAGTAAAGTGGTACTTTTCCATAGCGTCACTTGGATCATTTAGGAGAACAGACAAAGTCACAGCTGCTAGAGTCAGGAAGAAAAGGCCTACTTTGATCAGTTCATTAAAAGTGTTTCCAGGGTTATTATTTAATTTATCAGCATGTTTAAGCTTCAGCCTTCCAGTGGGAAAACAATTCATTCCAGCAATAACACAGTTTGAGTTGCAGGAGCGCTACGGGTGCATATTGGCTGATATCACAGCCAAAAACCTTTGCTGTCCAATATCACTTTCTCATAAATGTAATTAATTTTCATATAGTGTATGTGGAAGTTATGACAAAATCAATGTTTTTAATTATTCAGTGATTGGAGCAGAAGTGATTTATATAAAACTATTAAGTCAGATGTGTTTATCATCAGGCAACAGTAGTAATTAAATTTGTTTCATGATTAAATTTAACATTTAGTTGTATAATAAAATATTAAAATTAAAATACAAATATATTCCCATACGACAGGAGAAGGAGTAGACCTAATGTTCTAATGAACAGTTTTCTGGAGCATAGGGAAAATGACTCATCTTCAATTTGTAAATTTGGAGGCCCCAAGTGAAACATACAAAGTAACAATTTTCATGTCTGAGTTCTGATTTGCCATATCTGCTAATGAACTGATAGGTAATCTTTAATAGCAGAATGACATTCACAATATTGAAACTAGACTGAAATTCTTATTCACTAATTCAAAACCTTGTCTGTTCCTATTTTGAGCACATATGCATGCTTAAGAACGTGTCTGCATATTTTTGTGATATCATGGCATTGATTTTTATAAATTTTACTTAAATATCACCAAAGTTTTATAATCTGTGCTCAAATTTTTCCATTTGCAAGAATGTTTTTCATGGGTAAAATTGAATGCAATAAAGTCATTTTGTTTCTTAAAATACTTATAAGCAATATTTCTTCAAAATTTCATTCTCTTATGAAGTTGAATGTTTTGACTCAACATCCAGCAAGGGTCCTCACCAAGAAGCACAGGATCTGGGGTGGACACATGCAACTGTCTGGTCCCTGTAAGGAAAGATAAAGGCCTCACAGATGATTAAATGTCTGGAGCACCATTTTCAGAATTTTACAATCATATGTTCATTTTGTTTCTGTGTGTGTGCATATACTCTCCAAAAGTCAAACTTGAGATGAAATTTTTTTAAGGCAAACGTTCCACCCAGATGTTTTGTGTTTGCCTATACAGTATACAGAAGACCTGTGTCTCTACCTCTGTCTCTGTGTCTTCCTCTCCCTTTCTTCCTTTGTCTGTCTTTCTCTTTCTCTTTCAAATTTAGCCAAAGCAACAGTAGTATAGAAAAAATGCTCAAGGGTTTCATTTATAAGATTTAAACTCAATCACTTAAGAAGTATTTCTCAAATAGTTAACGCCTATCAGGTTCAGAGTTCTCAAATTTTCAAGTTTGATTAGATGATGTCATCCTCATGTTTTTGATGTAAATATTTTCTTTTCCTTTCAAAGTACTGCCTCATATCTTACTCATTCATGAAACTCCAGTTTCATGATAAGGCACTATCTAGAAGAATTTAGTGACTTAATGCTTAACTCTGAACTTTAGACCAAAAAGTTAGAGATGCCAATGCATTTACCTTAAAAATTTTAAATACCTCTTAATTTATGATAATTTGAAAATTTTAAAACAGTACTGTAAATTCACTATGCCAACCTGCAGAGACCTCCATGCATAGATCGGGAAGGGGAGATGTACTCGAGGCCAATAACAAATATTAAAGTAAGTACAGTAGTCCTAGGTGTATGCACTAAAGTGTTTACAAAAGGAACACTTAACATTGGAAATTCTCATTACTGGCAAAAGAAAACCAAGCTTGATTCTGTCAAACTAAATTAAGTGACAGAGGATAAGCACTTTAGCATCATATGTGTGAATTACAGAATCCGAAAAGATAATATTTTCAAGATAATCCTGCATGTCATAGCTTTTCTCTATGCTCAGAGGACTTTAATATGTCAGCTATTATAACTTATCCAGTGACAATGAAGATTCAGGTAGTGTATTTCATTTTATTATGAAATAAATAAATTTGCCTTCCTTTTTTTAAACACAAATTAAGGCACACTTCTGATTTTGTTTGCATAAAACAATCAAAAATTAATTTTAAAAATCCTAGAAAAGAAATGTTTAGTACAGAAAAAGTTTTTTTCATGAAATGTAAAAATTAAGAATGAGATTATATATGCTTTAAAATTAATGTGTATAAATATAGTTGTATAAATGTATTATTCTAATACTTCGTTTTCTGTTCCTAATGTTTCCAAATACCATTACAAAATTTCACAATTTTTATTAGACTGCTTCCTTTCATACAACGTAAATATAAAAATCAAATTTAAAGTTGGAAAGTCTTAGAATTATTATTATCTTGCTTAAAACATGTCATGGTTGTGGGTTCATGTCTATGTGTGGTAATGGTATATTTTCCTTTCTCTCCAATAATCCATGTTGACTTACTCTAGCTGGATTCCCAGGCTCAACTCTGCAGTGCCAAATCTTAGGCATGAGTCCTATGGCTCTTACAGATAGGAATTCTGCAGATCTAGTTCCTACTCATACAAAATCAGGCCAAGGCTCAACAGTCCCCTGTCCCTGGTTCCACCAGCATCCAAAGAAGCAGCTCTGTGGATAAAGGAGACTCTGAGAACGTAGGAAACACTGCATTCAGGCAAAGTACAAAGAGAGTAATAAAAGATGGAGAGAAGGGGACGAGGAGACGGATGTCTTCCAATGGGGAAGTAGCCCAAGAGAAAAGGCAGGAGGGGTGAGGAGGGGCAGGAAAATGAGTAGGACAAAGATAGGCCATGTACAGGAATCTAATGATCTCACTTAATGTAAACACTACATCCCATAACATCAGCTCAGATTACTTGTGTACCTAAGAGTGAAAAATGGGGTAGCGAATTGGGAGAGGAAGGAAGAAGGGAGAGGCGGGGAAAGGAATTCAAACAAAACAAAGCCGTGGTCTCTACATGTGCCCATGACTGTGAACTTTACAAACTGCAAATACCACCTAATAAAATAAAATTAAATTAAATTTAAAACTATTTCTATGTTTCAGCAGAAGTGGCTGGACAAACAAAAATTTGAAAGTGGATTATTCTCCTGATTTCTCCCTTAGACCCCAGAAAGACTGCTGCTCCAGGCAAAAGCAGAATATTGTCTATTTTTATGCAAATTCATCATGGGGCCAATCTGGGTTTGAACATCATTTGTTCTCTGTTTCTCTTTCATCTAAATGGAAAATCATTTTGAAATTGAATTATTGAAAAAATGTTAACTTCAAAGGTAAAATAGTAGCAATGACTTGAGAAGTTTGCCAGCCAGGATGAACAATCTGAGGTTTTTAAGCATAAAGCATGAGATGAAATATATCATATTAAAGCCAATAATCTGGAATTAATTTATTATAGTTTTTTAAACAGGATAAATGAAAGCAATAAATTTTGTCTCCAATATGAAAAGAAAATGAACAAAATAGAGGAACATGATAAAAATAGCTTAACTATGAAGGTGTAAAAAAAGGAAATTTCACATTCAAAAATGACTCTCCCTTAGGATAATGGATTTTAACAGAATGCAAGTGCATAAAAATTGGAAGTGCCTTAGTGAAAATTCACTAAAATGTCTTTAATTCAATTAAGAGCTGCCTGTCACTGAAGCTTTATGTCAAACCTGGACAGAAATGTGTGGGTATTTTGAGCCTGCTAATTTAGTTCTTGATGAGAAAAAGATAAAAAGATACTCGAAAGGTGAGGTAACTCCTTTCTATATACGATAATATTATGTTAAATTTTGAATAACCTTCAGCATATGAAAAACCTCCATAGGATATAGCATTATATTTCACATTAGCAGCAAATTGGCTTGGTTTTGGTATTTTGCAACCATACCCTGAAGTTGGTAGCATATTTTTTTCTAACTTTTTTTGAGGTCTGATAGACAGATAAATATAGATATCTCTACATATACCTATTTCAAGATGTACCTTGTGATTATATACATGCTAATGATTAACCACAATCAAATTAATCAATATTAACTCATCATGAAGAATTACTCCACCGTGTGTGTGTGTGTGTGTGTGTGTGTGTGATAGAAAGTGAGAAAGAGAAGGGAGAGAAAAGCAAAGAGAGAAGGACCATTTAGATCTACACTCTGAGCGAATTTCAAGTAGTACAGTACCGCCACCTGTAGTCTCCATGTTACATACCCCCATGGCATATCATCAAGTAATTAAAAGTCTACATGTCCCCACTCCCTCAGCCCTCCAACCTCGGGCAATCAGTGGTCAAATCTTTGTTTCCATTAGCTTGAAATTTTTAGAATCCATATGTAAGAAAGATCATACAGCACTTGTCTTCTTGTGTTTGGTTTATTTCACTTAACTGAGTGTTCTCCAGGGTCCTTCAAGTACTCACAAATAGCAGAATTGACTTATTTTTAACAAGTAAATAATATTTCAATGTGTGTGAGTGTGTTTATCATCCTCTCCTTCTCCCACCTTTCCATCGGTGATAACTTGCATTAGTTCTGTATCTTAGCTGTTGGGGATATTTTTTTCTTTAAAATTTAGACAACACTTTCTCTTCCACTTACTCAGTAATCTTTGGCAAATCACTTATCATGCATGTGTAAAATAGTGATGATGATAACAGCTATTTCATTGTTAAAAGGGACTTAAAACATACATACTGTTCAGAGCAGTGTATGACACATTATTACTATTCATTTATGTTTAAAAATTGCATTAAGTACCAGAGATATAGCTCAGTGGCACAAGCGCCTGCCTGGAAAGTGCAAAGTCTGGAGTTCAAATCCTGATACTCAAAAAAATTGCATGAATATCTTACATAGGATACCCATTATAGAGCTATTTCCATTTCAGTATCAGATGAGGCTTCCAAATTGTCTATCTTTTAATTTGGTTTTGTTTTTAATACAGTTAATTTGGTTCTGTGGAGAAACAAACATGGGAGAAAAAACAGTGGAGTTAGGGAAACCAGTTCTAAGTCCTAAGTCAAAAATCTCTTAGCTTATACAATGTTAGACAAGTTATTGACCTTTGTTGAGTCTCCTACCAAGATAAAACTGACAAAATAAGGAGCCTGTAATGATTCTGAAGCTTAGAGAGCATATAATCAAAGCAAACAACTTCACTCTTGCCCTACAGTAGCCATTGCTTCTAACAGTCATGTTTTCATTTTATAACAGTGCTTCAGGTTTTGTTGAAGAAGCCACATCTTCCTCACTCCAGCTTTTCGTGGCTCCAGTACATTGGGCTTTTAGCTGGATTCTTTTCTAACAACACCACATGTCTAGAATGCTGTCTCCTTGAGCACAATTCCTGTGGCTTTTACTAGCGCTGGCAGAGGAGGTCTTTTACATATTGTGGA
>PVLD010015048.1:22946-50139 GCA_004027595.1 Dinomys branickii
TATATTTTTTTTTTTTTTTTTTTACACAGTGGTATAAATGAGCCAACAAGATGTTTTTAGATATGGAGGAGTCATTTTTATTTGACCCTGTTTTCAAACTGAAAAACCAAGTATGATCAAAGAATAAAGTGAATATTTATATTTTAAAATAATTATTGTGATAAAAGATACATTGCAATTAATTCTTCTCAAATTATGCTCTCTATCTTTTGATCAACCTTTATATTCCTGGAAAATACAGTAGCTAATACATAAATGAAGAGTATATTTTTTACCCCTCTGTTTCTCAAATGTCAGAGTCCCAAAATGCAGAAGCCAATATTGTTCTATAGCAATGGTTAATTAAATGGGTTAAAATCTAATTTTTAAAAAAGTAATCAAAATTGTCTCATTGGTGTTATAAATGTCTTTGAGTGGGTTGTGAAACATACAGGATTTATTTGGTCAAAGTTTATTCTGTTTCTGTAACAGTGGTTTTAAATGAGATTAACATTTAAACTGGCGGACTGACTAAAACTGATGGAGGTCAGGTTCATGCAGTAACTTCATGGCATAAAAGTTGTTTCTTCTTGGGAGAAATAATTCATCTTTCCTGTCTTCACACTTCAAATTTTAGCCTTTTTCTGAATTTGTTCTCAAACAGGAACTTCATATTAGGGCCTCATAGGTCTATAGATCTGGGAGTTTTAGCTTCTATAACCAAGTGAATCAATCCTTCCAATAAATAGGTTTAAATGTATATGTGTTTTTATCTGTGATTCCTATTGGCTCTGTTCGGTTCTGTTTTTCTGGACAACACTGACCAATGAGACAATACCCTACTGCTCAAGCTACCAATTCTCCTAAAACTACACCTGCAAATTCCAGTGGAAACAAAGGGATTTTGAAAACAATTGAAATTTTTTTCAATTTGTTTCAAGATTTATTAAAACTATTTTTGATGTTAAGGAAACTCTAGGGTGGCTAATAAAAATTTAACATTAGAAGAGATAGATTATAGTCTCCCAAGGAAACATACTATGAGTTATAGTTTAAACTGTGGTACTCCAAAAATTTTAGTTGAAAGCAAAATCCCTAGGGCCTCGGAATTTAACCTTATTAAGAAATAGAGAGCATCTCCTATTGCAGATATAATTATATAAATTATGGTAGGATCAAACTAGAGTAGGGAATGCTTTTAATTTAGTATAAACGTGACTTTAAAATAGAGAAATAGTCTGAAGACAGAGAGGGAGTGAAGTCCAGGAAACGTGAAGTAGAGACTAGGGTCTGGCCACTGGAAGCTGAGGAAGGTTAAGAGTTCCCAGCAAATCAACAACAGCTAGAAAAAGTAGTTAGCACTCTTTTGTGTGGATCGTTAGGGAAACGGCCCTGTCAGCACCTTAATTTTGGACTTACAGCCTCTAGAAATACAACGCAATACATTTCTATCATTTCAAACCACTTTGCCGTGCTTTCATCTGGAAGCCCTGGGAAACTAAACACTGCCTATAGGATATTTATTTTTTTCATACATTTTAACTTTTATATCTGAAGTTTCTCTTTGTATGGACAAGGATTATATAATTATTTGTAAATAAAAATTAAAAATTTTAAATACATAATGTATACAAATGTGGGCAAAGGATGATTTTATTTAAAATCAAAGAAAAGATAATTTAAAATAAAAGTGACATTGAAGAAGGACTTAGAAAACGTTGTTTCCCCAAACTTTCCATGCCGTATAGTTATTTGTTGTTCTACAAGAGATAAAAGTGGAAACTTCGTCCCTAAATTTTATAACTCCTATTCTCATAACGTCCTCTTTTTACCCAAATAAGGCCACTGGGCACAGCTTATCCTGGTTCTGCTTGTCCACCCCCAAATCACATGCCAACAAATCAAGCCTGTTCACAGCATGTGTGAAACTGGAGCCCTTCCTTTGTTTGGAGCTCAATCTTTTGGACAAGTCCGGCTAAGTTGTTGTACACCTAAAATCAAAGAAATCCTCCAGTTTTCCCTATGGTTTCTCCAGTCTCCTGAATTCTGCAACAACAATAGAAACCTAAACTCTACTGTTATGTTATACATTCTTATACTGCATAGAAAAGTACATGCGTACCATTTTGAAAGTCTAGAGGCAAACATAATTATCTTCTGCTTGTCTTTTCAGCCAAAATTACCATCTGTTATGTGAACTACAACAAATTCTATTAATTTGCTTTCATACTGAGATTTTTAGAGAAAATTTGATAATGTATCTAACAGATAAATGAATAAGGAATATATCATCTTAATTAATGAAATGTCTCAAAAGAATTAGAAGATCCTATCTGTAGATAAATCAATGTGTAAGAAAGAAATCAGTATCAAAAACTGTTTCTAATTTAAATAAATATTATCCTTATATGCCTTTGAGGAAGACATATTTATAAAAAAGAATGAATGTCGTTTTATCTATAACTAGAACTTTTTGGATATACTAAAGAATGATTAAATAAAAAGTATTAGAAAAGAGAAAAAAGTAAGTTAAAAAGCATAGGAGTCATCATTGTTTCTTTTTTTCATTTCAGCCGCTTTGCAATCTGTTCTATTGATTTCAGTGAACTGAACATCTGCAATTGAGAAAACACGCTGCTTTTCCCCAAGCCACCGTTATCTCTTACAATAACTTTCTGCTATTTGAGGCATCTAATTTGTGCTACTTGCTTCCACCAGCCCTAAGAAACTAATAGAGCTTACTAATGTGTTTTAAGCTGATAGATCTACTTTAAAATTCTACATCTTACATCACCATTCCCATTCTGATAGTATTCACTTGGCTATAATTTTCATTTTACTCTTTTTCTGTTACTTAATATCTCTTTTGGCTACTATATAAATTCCAGAAAGGCAGATTATTTTTTCCATGCATAGATATATAGCCAGTACATGAATAGAGCTTGGCCAAAATTATGTACTTTATATTTTTGTTAAATTAATGAATCAGTACAATAGATGATTCTACATGTCTAAAAATAGAGTACTGTATAACACTTTTTACTGCAGCAGTATAAAATACTGAATTGACTTGTGAACTTGATATTATAACAGTTTGAAAATAACTGCAATATATTCTTGTATAGGAATATATAAAACAAGTTGAGGATTATTTTATTTGATCTGAGTATACAGCTATGTGAATAGTTGTGAATATGTGAATAATAAATGTTAATAATAAAAAGGTAGAATATGTGAATAATAAATGTGAATAATATAAAAAGTAGAATTCCAGCCAGACTATTATGAAACTACACTATATTATTATCCACCAACAAATAGAAAGTAGTAATTAAAGACTTACTTATTAGTCAGTGTGGTTCCAGAATCTGAAAAGATAATTATCACTTTAAAGCATGGTCTCTGGATCTGTGTTCTTGATCTCTCTAAGAGAAAACCACTAATGATAAAGCAAATTATACAAAAAAGATAATAAACGCCAGATGATTTTTTAAAAATCCATTAATGTTATTCAAAACCCAGAGAATGTCATTATTAAGAAAGTGAAACTTGAATGGGTCTTGACAAGAAAATGTCTAAAAGCATTTACAAGACATGCTAAACGGATTTATTTATAATACCATCCTATCTATTATATATACTAAGAATTGTTCCCAATAAAAGGACTGTGTATAGCTATGAAGGACACATTAAATATCAGATAAGAAAAAGATAGTTGGACAGATATGGATTTTGCAAGTATACCATATAGCTCTAGCTCACCAAATATTATATTAAAAATATGAAAATTGAAAGAGTAACATGTATACATATATTTGTGTATTTTGGTGCTAATATCTCAAGAGCAAAGAAAATATTTTATGTGACTTTTGAACTACAAAGACAGTAAACATTCAAAATATTCTTTGTATGCATTTGTGATTCAGTAACCACAAAAGAGTTTGTCCATATTTATTTACTATTTCGTTACTTTGGTATCTTTAGTATATAAACATATGTAATGACTAAGGCACTCAATCACTGCCTAAGCAGAAAGTATTTCTAAAGTGAGGATACAGGAAAAGAGACACTATCACAGAAGCAAGTTTGCAATCAGATACCCATTCTCTTAAGAAAATTGCCTTCAAATTATAATTTAGTATTTAAGTAACAAGAACTTAATATTTAAGTAAAATGTCTGATGCATAGATCACAAATGCAATGGAATTCAGGACAGAAGATAATATGTTTACCAAATATGACATATCACATATGTACTTAGAGAGTAACATGGAAAATTTACAAAATACCTATATATTGTGCATAGCATACACATAAAATATATTCCATGAATGTGCAATAACTCACATGTAATAGAATGTTTTTAAACTTTAGAAAAGTAGACTCATATCTTCCACAACATAGATGAACCTGTATAACACTGGACTAAGTGAAATAAATCAGGCACAGAATGATAAATGATGAACAAATGAAGAATTGTAAGGTATAACATAAGACCTATAGTCAGTACTACTGTACTGCATGTGGAACTTTGACTAAATGAACAGATTTTAAACTACTCTTGCTAAAGACAATCAAAATAAAGGTAAATATGTGAGATGATAGATATGTTAGTCAACTTCCCATCATTGTTAACAAAATACCTGAGATAACTCAGTCATAAAAATCTTGAGCTCACAGTTTTGGAGATTTCAGGCAGTGATCCATTGACCCCACACATTACGCACAATACATCATGATGAGAGCTGCCGGAGCTGCTCCATGACCAGGAAGCAAAACAGAATGAGAAAGAGATTGGAGTTTCACGGTTCCCTCAGAGCTGTGCCCCCAGTGATGTAAAGACTTCTTATTAGCATTTGTTACTGGTTGATTTCTTGATGACAGCCATTCTTTCCGGAGCGAGATAGAACCTCAATGTTGTTTTAATTTGCATTTCTTGAATGACCAGTGATGTTAAACATTTTTCATACATTTATTTGCTATTTGGAATGCTTCATGTGAGAAGTGCCTATTCATTTCAGATGACTACCTTGTGGGTGGGTCCTAAAATCTGAGACATTTGATTTGTTTTTGTTCTTTGTATATTCTAGCTATTAGCTCTTTAATGAAGAGCTGATAAAAATCTTTGCCCATTCTGTGGTGGTCCCTTCACTCTACTTGTGGTCTCTATTTCTGTGCAAAAGCTTTTTAATATGAGATCTCAACTGTGATTTTTGTAGTATTCCTTATGTAATTGGGGCTTTATTCCTAAAGTTTTTCCCTACACCTATGTCTTCAAGAGTTTTACCTATTTTATTTTCCATTAGATTAAATGATTCTGTTTTGATAATTAGAACTTTGATATATTTTGATTTTAGCTTAGTACATGGTGAAAGATATGGTTCAGATTCAATCTTCAGCATGAAGAAAGCCAGTTTCCCCAGGACCATTTACTAAAGTAGCTATCTTTATTCCAGTGAAGATGTTTGGCCTTCTTGTCAAAAATAAGGTGGCTGAGAGCATTTGGAGGTGTTTCTCCGTCTTCCATCTGTTCCACTGACCCTTAGGTCTGTTTGGGGTTTGTGTTAAATTAATACCATTAATATGGTGTTTTTATCATGACTGCTTTGTAGTAGTCTCGACTCGTGGAATGTGATGCCCTTTGGCTTGTCTTTGTTGCCAATATTGAAATAATTATTTGAGGCATCTAATTCGTGGTACTTTCTTCCACCAACCCTAAGAAATTAATACAGTTTCTCTAGCTATTGCCTCGGTTATTCCAGGTATCTTCTAGTTCCAAATGAATTTTAGAATTTATTTCTCTAGTTGTGTGAGGTATGCTACTGGCATTTTAATAGGGTTTACATAAATCTGTATAACAGTTTGGGAAGCATGGCAATTTTCAGTGTATTTATCCTGCCTATCCAAGAACAAGGGATAGCTTTCCCTTTCCCTCTTCATTTTCCTTTTGCAGATTACTGTAGTTGTCAAAGTAAAGTTCTTTTACTTCTTTTGTTAGACTGATTCCTAAGTATTTCATTTTTCTTGATGCTATTGTGACAGGTATCATTTTTCCACTATCGGTGGAAATGTAAATTGGTGCAACCAATAGGGAAATCAGTATTGAGATCCTCAAAAAACCTGAAATTAAATGTTCCATTTGACCCAGCTATTGCCTTTCCTGGTATCATCCCAAAAGAGTTAAAAGTATCATACCACAGCAATATATGCAAAACCATGTTTACAGGAGAATAATTTTAATAGCTAAAACTTGGAAATAGTCCAGATGTCTATCAATGGATAAATGGATAAAGAAAATACAGTTTTTATATACAATGGAGTACTACTCTATCATAAAGAAGGATAAATGAGACATTTTTAGGGAAAAGGAGTATGCTTTCAGATCATACTTTTAAGTGAAATAAATCAGACACACATGCCTAAATATTGCATCGTTTCTCTTATTTGAGGAAACAGAATTGCAAAGGCGGCTCAAAATGGATGACAGATATTTGAAAGTAGGAATAAAATGTTCAGATGGGAAGTAGAAAAATGGAAGGAAAAGAGGAAGGGGAAAGGAAAGGAAAGAGAATAAAAGGAAACAAAGATTTTTAACTCAGGGGGATAAGAAGAGTTGAAGAGGGGAAGGGAATGGGAGGACACAGAAGAGTGGAGATACGCCATGTACAGATACAAGTTCTCTAAAAGGAATGTGACCACTGTGTGTATTAAAAGTTTAGTCATAAAGTTAATTTAAGAAAGACTTCTCATTAGTCTCTGCTTCTTACATTCACTTATCACAGTCACTGTTCTAGGGACAAAATCTTCACACATGAGACTTTGAGAGGCATTCAAGATTCAGACTACAGCAATGGATATGTTAATTCCCAGCATTACAGTAACCATTTTGCTATCTACATCTTGTAATATTATGTTGAATATCATAAGTACACACAGTAAGATTCATTAAAAAACAAAAATTAAACAATAAGCGCTCAAAAACCAAAAATGAAAACACATATGAACCCCCCGGTTTTGTATTAAAAAGCAAATTAAAGTACAAACAAAATTAATGAATAGGAAGGAAGATCAGAAGTAAGTATCTAGACAAAAACAAGTAAAAAAAAATGGTGGACAAAGTGTAAAAGCACGCATTAGGTGATGAAATGTTTTAACATATTTTTAATTAAAGAAGTGTTAAGAATCATTAAGGAGCTATAACAGAAGAGATCATATCCGACAATCACCAGAGTGGAAATGGTATGCAACAATACATGTAAGAATCACAATGAGTGCTAAGCAGAAATTAAAGAACGTCAGACTTCATAAATAAAACAACAGTTAACATAAATATTCACATAAAAAGATAAACAAAAGACAGAGATCTGCTTGGGAAAGAGAGATAAATGGAAATAAAGGAGATGAGCTTTTTATCCACAAATCAATGATTGATATTACGATTCATTGTTGGAATTTCAGCAGCAATGGATGACAGATAGTGGAAAAAGTTTTTAAATAGTTCAAACTAAGTGCTCACCTATCTAGAAATCTCCACCCTCTCAACAGTTACATTCATATTCTTAGCTTTTTCTGTCTTTGCAGTTAATTCATCGTCTATTCCAAATTTAATTACATGGGTTAATGAGCTGGTTTATTCATATTCTTAATTCACTGAGACAAATAAATTCTGTGTCTACACAATATTTATTTTGATCATCTACAATGAGACCTCACTTAGCACAAGGCTTAACAAATTTTGTTAATCATATGTAGTAGTGCCTATCAACAAAATTTTTCTTTGAAGTAAATATTTAAATCTCTTATTTAAATAGTACTCACAAGGGAATATTGATTAGTTTTAAGATATGTCTTTATTTTTTCATATTAATAAATACATAAAGAAAATCAAATGAATGCATATGTTAAAAGCAAGAGTATTTTGAACCACATTATTATTTGTTCAATATCAGTAACATAAAATCCCTGATGTATAGAGGTCATTCACAAATTTGAATATTCTGAAAGTGTTATTGTATGCAGCCACATACACTGCTTTTTATTTAGCCTCTCTTATTTTCTCTTTTCTTTTTCTTTCTTTCTTTCTTTCTTTCTTTCTTTCTTTCTTTCTTCTTTCTCTTTCTTTCCCTTCCTTCCTTCCTTTTCTCTTTTCTTTCCTTTTGTCTGTTTGAGACCATGTTTCATTGTTGAATTCAGGCTGGAACTGAACTCATTTTGTACCCTACGCTGACATCAAACTCACAGTGATCATCCTGCCTCATTCTCTGGAGTGCTGGGATTAAAGGCATTCAGCACCACAGTGCAGCTTAAATTAGCCTTTCTTTAAGTGTATCTCAACTTTGCATTTTTCAACTTTACTTTTTGTATGAATAAAAACATTTACAAGTACTTACTGTGTTTTAAAAATATCAGTGCTCTCTGAAATACAACTTATTTTATTTTACATAATTTTTCTTTTTTAAATAATTGCATAATTTTAAAAGCTAGCAATATTAGCAGAAAATCTGTTTATTATCCAGCATCCTCAAATGAAAATCAGTTACATAACCAAAATACAATGATAAAAACAATAACCAAACATTGATACAACACTACTGAAGAATGTACAGAATTGATTCAAATTTTACAAACTATGTCATAAAGTCCCCTTTCAGTTCCAGAGGTAAGTTCAGGGTCACACACTGAATTTTATTGTTATAATTTCCTCCAATCTGGGAGAATTTCTTAATTCATCTTGTCTATCTTGACTTCAAAATTAAGTTTCTTCATCAGTTATTTGGACAATGCCATTCAAGTGAGTTGATCTGGAGAGATTACAATGCATTCTTCTCAGCATAATTCATATCGAGAGATAGTTGATATCTGTATTTCTATCAGTGATATTTACAAAGATATCTCAATGATATGTGACATACTCATAAACCCTTACGGAATTTTATTCTGTATGCTTTTGTACATCCTAAAACATAAGATACACTGACTATAAGGTGTATCATTGACCTATGTACAATTTGTAACCAAAAGTAGTATTTCCATGGTAAAGTGTAACATATTTACATTCCATCAGCTAGAGATGGCCTATTAATTGAAAAATATATTTGCTTTTATTTAGAAAATAGGGTGCTAATATAATGAACAGTTATGTCCAATTTCAGTGAGAGGTGTCAGAGTATTCTAAAACAATTACTACCATGTCAACTATGATGATAACTACCTCTCAGGTGCCCCTTAAAATGGATATATGGGTGATTGGTACCTCAGAATCAATGGAAATGAACAACATAGCCCTAAGTCTTTCAATACCAGAACTTTCTATACTCTAAGAAATACAAGAGCAGTGAAAGCACCCAGGGGAATTTGGGAAGCACATTATTAAAAATAAAAGCTCATACTTATTACTATACTCATAGCCATAATGCAATGATAATAGCTTTTTTAATTTAGTGGAAACATTGGGAAAATCTGAGACAACTCTGAGAAACCACAAAAGGAAATCGAGAGGCTGTGATTTTCGAAGCTGGAGAGTATTTTCGCATCTCACACTGTTGTGTTGCATGGATTTGTTTGCTATCTTGATCCAATGATTAAATAATGAATATAATTATAACAGCAAGAAATATGACAAGACAATAAAAAGCAAACTTACAATCATGGGTAATAGTTTACTAAAGTAGCAGATTTTTACCTCTTTATAGTAAGAAAAGAAGATGGAGTATTAAGCGCTAAATAATCTCCTGAAGCTTCGGAATTAAGACCCTAGAAAATAACAACTTGGGGAAGAACAGAAGGGAGGAGGATACCAAGGACTCAGATGGGATCTGAGCGGAAAACTGGAGCCTATGGAGAAATTGAAGCGACAGATCACAGTGCACAAAAAGGAAGGAGAATCTGTCATTTCTCCAGGGCTTCTGGCTCATGGCTTGTGAGAAGGGACGATCAAATCTACAGAGACACAGTGAAGCAAGTGACACACATTTCTATAAATGTATAGTTCAGAAAACCTAAAGTAACTAATAAGAAAAATTTCTCAACTCATGTCAAAGAAGCAAGGAGTTCCATTTTGTCTGCAGAGGCCTACCACTAAGGTAACTGGACAGCCCAGTTTGCTCTTGGCAATCATCTGAACGCCATCACCTTTATCTGGTGATTAATACCGTCCGCTTTCACTTAGATTGTTCCAGGTTGAAAGTTCGTGACTAGTAAACTGGTAACTGAATTTTAGCAACTCAAAGGGGGTTTTAAGTTGTTGGTTTAGGATATAAAATACAAAAATAAAATCACTGTCATATTCTTATCGGAGTATGACGAAGAAGAAGCTAAAACTGCAGGTGTTATATCACAAAAATGCAAAATCTGTTTGTAATTTCAAAATGCATTTATACTACAAGTTTCCTTCTTTAATTTTATTTGCCTTTGTGCTTTATTAGATACTCTAAATTTTAATTCAATGGATCCAAAAGAACATAGAGAACATAGAGCAGTTTAAGGACATGGACTTTGGCAAAGTGCAGGAATAGTTGTGCTGTAATTATGAACCAGTGATCTTGGGGTGTCATTCTTCTGTGCCTGCATTTTATAGTCTGTATATCAAAAATGATTGTGATCAATTCCCTGAAAAGCTGCTATAGTAGTTAAATGAGTAAAAGCTTTATATTTGAACTGTAGCTGGCATTTTAAGCATTACATCTATGATTGCATAAAAGTGGTTAGAGATAAATAAAGGACTTGTGTTTATTACTAAGTGCCCTGTGCAAGTTATAGTTCTCCTGGGAAAAAAGGAGGCTGGCATGTTTTTTCATCACGACATTCTGAGAGCACACGTTTAGAAAGTATAAACAAGACACTTGACCATGAAAGAGAAAATGAGCCTTTGCTACTCTTCAGGACTCAAAGAATCACGCAGGTCTAGAATGACTTTTCAGCCATACCCACCCACAGTGTGGGTACCCACTTCCAAGAGTTTTTCACGTATTTCTTAAAGGTTCTCACCCATGAAATTAAATAGGGAACAAGAAGATTGGAGCTTCCCTGTTTTTCCCCCTTACTTTTACCCTACATTTTGTATGCCGCAAACTCTTGATTCCATTGTCTAATATTCTGGAAGTGCTTCCATGTGTGATCGCTATCACTTCTGCCACCTTCTCTGTGACACTTTTATGTTTACTGCCTCCTAACTGTGCACTCTGTTCTGCCCATTTCTTCTGCTCAGTGTGTTATTTCTTGGTAGCAAGAACTACTCAGTTCAGATAGAAGATACATCTTCTCTCTCAAAATCATGCAATGTTTTCTCCTTCCAGTCTCAGCAACAAATCCTCAAAGTTGTGTATGAAGTACTGTAGCATCTGATCTCTGTCACGTTGCTTACTTTATTGTCTAATACTTCTCTTTTCCTCATTTCCGTGGAAGATTCTCAGAGTCTATGGCTCTACCCAGCAGGCACACTCCTGATTCCTAGCTTTGAATTTGTATGTCCTTGGATGTAAAGAATGACTTCCCTACACAATCATATGACTCGAATATTCACGCTCTTGTGATCTTCATTTCCACTTGTAATAAGTAATTTTTTTCTCTTTCAGCCACTTCTATGTGTCAAATGATGGGGAGTTTGGTGTATAATAAGCCCTGTACAAACAACCATTATGTTAAGTATCTTGTTACCTACAGTTTTGACAACTAGATAGCAGCCATGTAAATTTAGAATGTCAGCCATGGTGGCTTAAGGACCGAAACTGAATCCCCATACCAGGTCCCTTTTTGCTGTGTAACAAATTCTGCTAAAATATGCTTGCAAGTATAAAGGAATAATTGAAGCAATAATATATAGACAATATATATAGCAGTTTTTAATGCTAATGGGAAAAAGAAAACATGTATTCTATATAATACACTAAGAAAATGCCCTATATTATAGAGTGCTAATGAAAAACAGTTACTTATGAAGTCACTGAACAGTCATATGATTTCATTCTCATATGTGAATGTCATCCTTGCAGAGTCTAACAGCACCACAGATTCTCAATTTTTAAAAATACGACAAAATGCAACCCCATGATTTTATTGAATATGAAATTATTTATTTGTTAAAATAAATATTCTACCACTAACTAGAAATTTACTTTTATAAGCTCTCCTCATGTAAAAATATCTTGATGGGCACCCAGTAAGATAAGATTTGTCTTTGTTTGTAGACAACAGTCTTATGACATTGTAGAATAATTATATATTTATGATAATATCTGGAAGCTTCTTAAACTCTGGGCACTGTTTGTGATCATAATACATATATATACAAATGTAAGATATGTAACTATATGTATATTTATTATAATAAATGTATACACAAGTACAAAATATGTAACTGTATGTATATTTATTAATATAAAAACTACAAAACCATAAGCATTCCAAGGTATGCAGATTTAAGAATTTAGTACTCAATTTCCCACCTTTCTGGTCCTAACTTGATATTCTATTATTAAGGATCTGTTTCTAGCTTTAACTACACTGCCCTTCCGTAACCTCTACAAAGAGAGCCAGCCAGCCTGAAGACTAACTTTATATTTTCTGAAAATGACCTTCTTAAAAATATTTGGTCAGTGCCCTGTTAGTTTATAGCATATTGTAGATTAAATTCATGATCCCGCTCAGCCAGAATATGCTGTCAGCATTCTTTGCATCAGATAACTGAACTTGCATTTATTATGTTCAAAAAAATTATCATAACTTTAAGACCATTTCAAAATTTAAAATATCTTAAAATGCAAACACTGTAACACTCATTAACTGACAGAAGACAAACTGAGACACTGAGAATTTGGGTGTCTCCCTAGGGTTATCTACCTATAATTGCAAAGCCTCAGTTCAAATGCTTTTGCAAAGTCCATGCTCTTAACTACTATACATGCTCTATGCTCTCTTCCACTGATTTGAATTTTCTAGAAAGTGTTTATATAAAACATACAGTTAAATGTTTTAATAGGCTACTGAAAATCCAACTGTTATATTACCATATGATTAATTAATATGATTAGGTAGATGTCCCATTGAACAGCCAAAGACTACTCCATAGTATACTTCCCCAAATAAGAATGTCACATATATTAACTTAAAATCTGCTAATTAAATGGGGACGATTTCATACAGGAGCAGGTATACACTGTATATCTCAGAAAGCTTGAAGAAAGAATTCTGAACATTTTTGACATAGAAATTCATAAATTTTTGAAGGGTCAGATATGTTTGATTTGATTGTACAACATCTACATACAACAAAAACCATATGGTACTCCTTTAATAAAATGTTTGCAATTTTATGTGTCATTTTAAAATAATTTAATTGAAACACTAGAACAAAATAAATGACAGAACCTAGACATTTTTGGCATTGTACTCATATTAGTGCTGCTTCTGTTCATCTAGATATTTCCTGCTAGAAAATGATCAGTTATCATTTTTCAGATACCATTTGTTGAATCTGTGACTGGAATTACCAAAGTGTAATAAAATGGAATCACATATTCAAGGAGGCTACCAGTTTAGCGATAGTTCTGAGCACCAGTTATTTTGATATTGAGGGTCTTTTTGCATTATTGTAAGATAAAATTTGTGCGCTCACACACATATGTTGATGTGACTTATACTTGCAATTATTTTGGCATGTCAGTTTGAGTCAATATGTCTCTTATATATGCATTTAAGGAATTCAGTGACCTTAGACCCTTTATTTTGGAAAATACAAACATGCTGATTATTGCAAAATCTGCTCCAGTAAAAATGTAAATAATATAGTGCAATTCCAACTCAGGGAGCCTCATTCATCTTCTGGATACATTATCAAAGTATCGTATAAGTTCATCTTTATTCATGAAAAATTTAAAATCAAGTATATTAAATAACCATTTTTCTTTCTAAAGTAATATCTTAGAAAACTCCTATGCAGGATTAATTACATAAGATTTCTTCAAGTGACAGGTGGTTGAATTACTAAATCAATTCAGAAATTTTTCTCTAAGGAAAATCTCTACATTTTCACCCTCAACTACGTACCAAAAACTAACATGACTTACTAATTTCGCTACTGAAACTTTTTGGCTTCATAAATATGATATTAAATATGCATCCCCTCAAGTTAAAATATCCTTTCTTAATAAAGGATTTTATACATAGCTATGCATATTATCTGAACACAAATTTCCATATTTTAGGGGAAAAATGGAAAACATGAATAAGTAAACATAAATAAATTAAGCTATTATAATTAGAAAAAATATCAAGTAGAATTTTTTGTAGAACACTACTGAGTGGCATTAGTTATACATCATAAGGACAAACTTTACATGACTGTCCTTAAGGAGTCATGTTCTTTTCTTATAACTGAGTAGAATATTAAGGTCATTTAACTGAACTTTGATTTGACTAGCATATCTTGCTTAGCATAGAACTATTCCAATTTCTACCATGCATAATTTTTAATATTGAGAGATTAACTTGGTTTTCCTCATATATCAGGGCTGAGCAGATAAATCTAGTCCAGTTGTAACTTATTCAGCCATTTTTATGTGTTAGCTCCTATCTACATGGAAAAGATCTATAGGATACATTCAATCAATTATAAAAAACTGTACAGTCATTAAAATTATAGTATATGCATATAGACCAGAACAAAGTAATATAACTTCTACCAGACTTATGAAGTTATATACCAATAAATGCATCACAAAATGAAAATATCATGAGACATTGATTTATACAATACTCTTCACCCTAAGAACCTTATCGCTTAGTAAGAGTACACTGTTCAATGTTAGTTGTTTACCCTTATAATCGTGTGACTGACACAGCTATTGCTTGATGTTACTGTTCACTGCCCTAACAGAGCAGGATGCCATATGTTGTTAGCCTGGAAAAGATCAAAGTTTTAAATTTTGAGTGTAATTTCTAGTGAATATTTATGACAAAAGATTTAAATTACACACTGGACTATTTATGGAGCAATGTATCGCATCCATAGATTATTAGCTTGCAAGCATGATAAAATCTTAAACTCGCCACAAATTTTGACAGTTCTGGTGACAGACATACTCTAGTGAAAACTGATTTTAGACGATGAAGGACGCCATCTTTGTGAACTCATTAAGACAATTTGAGATAGGTACATGGAAATCAGTGAGGTGAAAATACCAAATTATATGGTCTAAGGGGATGTAAATGGTACTTGATTTCATTGCCTATAGCTAAGGACAAATAGGACAAGTAGTTGTGAGCCAAGTGCCAGAAAATAGAATCAAAACTGAGCAGCATGGTCATTATTACCAACTCTCCTCTTGGAAGGGGAGTTACTTACCAATGGGCGCACACCCTCTGCTCAATCCCAATTTAACAATTAGAAATAAATTCCTCTTGGGTGGCAGAAAATCTGGGTGTTTTTCAGATGCAGGTACAGATATACACATCTACATAGGACATAAAAATGATTGTACAACTGCAATGGATGGAATCCAGGATGTTTATTAAACTTTCACTGATTCTTTCGGAAGAGATGAAAAATATATATATATGTATGTATCTTAAAGGGTGAAACAATGACAATAGCTGGGACATGTTAGGGCTCAGGTCTGCTCATACTAATTATGTTTATTTGTCAGGGCAACTACAAGCTCTCAGAGTTTCTGTGATGTAGATCCTGGTTGGTATAATAATGTTTTGGGTCTTTAGGGCAGATACCTCTAAAAGAAAAGCTCACATGTGAAAATTAGAGTCAAGATATTGACTAGTCTAATGTTCATATTTTGAAGCTTAAGATGGTGTTTGCAACTAAAGTAACAAAGACCCACTAGACAGTGTGAGACAAAGTGATCTAAATATATTATGTATTAATATTTTCTATTGCCATCCCTCCCAGAGTGTATGATAAGAATTTTTTATCTTGGCAACAGATGGACTTTTCTAAGAAGGATCATGGCGGTTGAGCCAAACTTGATCCACACAGAGATTGCAAACTCCTCCCCCAAGTCAGAAAGCAGTAGAACTGTAATTGTTGAATCCAGGGAATCCAAGACATAAGTACACATAGTTTACACTGATGTCCTTATTGTCTAATATAAAGCTTCTGGTGGACCAAACACCTTAGAAATTTGTGTGATTGAGAAATGGGAAAGTGAAAGTAAATGCACCTAATTTACTACCTGAAAGCCACTCTGCATGGATTGATTAACCATCAACCTCAACCCAGATCTTTTATTAACAAGACTCTTAGGAATGGAACCAAAATCTCCCTAACACTGAAGGGGACTGAGAACTATACGGATATACTCAACTATACAGACAACAGTGACCTTAGAAACTGGAAAACTGTAGGTAACCCAAGGCATAGGTTGGAGCAGACTACAATGTGAGATTTCACTGAACTATGTCTGAGTCTTCATGTATGTGCATGCCTGAGACAAGCCATGGTTCAGCCCAACATCATGCTTGCTATTCTGAGTGGTAACAATTAGCCATAGGAAGGAAACAAATTCAAATAAAGGGATGAGATTCCAGAAATCATAAACCAGAGAGATTCTCAAGACAAAGGATTAACTGTTGGCAGGGAATTCAGACAGATAGCAAGGCTGTGAACGGAATCAAAATGCAAAGAGTCACTAAGCTCAAGAACTTTAGAAAAAGTGGAAAAATCAGGAAAAGAATAAAATGTCAGGAGAAACCTTGTTTTAAAATCCAGAAGTATGATTCACGTAAAAAACAATTTAGACTGCTGTGTTGAAATGACATCAATAGAACAGTGCACAAGATTCTTTGGAACCTTCAAAACTTATATTTCTCATTATTTTTTAAACTTTTCTCCATTCCTTGATTCCTAAGCACTGTGATAAGAACATCTTCCTTATCCTGGTTTCTGACTGTGTCCTTTCCAGGACTGACTAATTCTCTGATTTTCACTTGCTAGCTGATGTTGTTATTTTTCATGCCACTTTTCCTGGCTTCTATTCCTCGTATTCAGTACAAGTTTAACCTCCTGTGTCCTTGCTCATTTAGGGGTAAAGGTAAAGTCTCTTACTTTCACCAGTCGCTTCTCCCACAATAATATTTTCTCCAGGTGTTCTGAGAGATAAAATTATCAAAATACCAGAAGCACAAGAAAGTGACACAGTACAAACAAACTACATTTATACGGGCAAACCACTGACCCAGCCTATTTTGTTTTATAAGACGTCTCAGGACATTTAGCAGTCTTCTTTAGACCAAAGTGTAGGTCAAAAATAGAAGTACTTGATCAGAATTATAGCTGAGGGGAAACTACACAGAAGAATTTATAATATTCTGGGAAGAAAACATGGATTGTGCTCATTTCTATTATTTTTAAGAACTCCAATCATGGTTATAAAAACTCCTGATTCATATATCTAATGAATAATTACTGAATTATTGCATTTGTACAGCATGTATTTTTGTGAGAAATAAGAAGTGGATGATACTTACACAATATATGAATGAAAAACTGAGTACACAGAATATCTTTCACAAAAACCAGTTTCTTTCCAGTTAAGTAAGATCCCAAACAGGCAAATATGCAAAATTATTTTAGCTAAAGGCCCATTTGATGTAGATAAGTGCTGTTTCTACATAGTTCAAAATATAACAGATGTTTTACTAAATTCACAAAGTTCTTCATTTCTAATGAGGGTTCTTCATTCTACAATGCTTTACTGATATAAATGATGTATATTTCTTAGAAGAAAATACCTCTTTTTTCATATACATTTCATTTTCCCATAACCAATGCAAGCAGAAAAAAAGTCTGATGACATGTAGAAATAAATTTTAATATATAGAAACCCGACTTAGTTTAATATGATATGACCATAACAAAAAGCAAATCTTGCTCATTGTCATTTGTTTGGATATGTCCTCAGTAATTTTCAGAAATAAATGTACATTCACTTCTAGGTGGTTAGTCTATAGTGCATCATTTGGGTACATTATATCCAGAAAATCTTCTAGAAACCAGACAAATTTTCCAAAGATAGACTCCTCATAATGAAAAAAGTTTCCAATATATGTATTTCACTATAATTCATCTTTAAAAGCATAAATTAAATGATTTCATAGTGTTCAGGATCAAACCTTGGATCTTGTAAATATTAAGCAAACACTCTACCAATGAACTACATACTTAGTTCTAACTGGCTTTAAAGTTCTCCTTTAAGTAACTCTCCTAGGCCATCAAATATCATATTAATGGAAAAGTATATGTAATAAAGCAGAATATTTATAATTTAAAAGTTGAATGAATATAAATATATCACAGGAAACAAAATTCTGCAAACTGCAGAGGCTTTGAAGACCAAGAAATTCAGTTCTTTCTGTCTTTAACTTTAGTTTAATTTACCTACCATTAGTTTGATAGCACCCAATATGAAAATGTTAATGTACTAAAACATTATTGAAATTCTACATGCTTTAGCAAATTAATTGTTTACTTATTTCTTCTTGGTCTATGCTGCCTTAAAAATAGATAAAAACTAACTGGAGAGATTGAGTTGAAACATAAAATTGTTGATAGTAGAGATTTTGAGTAATATTGATTCAATTTTACTAAAATTCTTAGCAGATTTCCCTTTTGCTCTTTGAGTAACTGCTTGCTCCTGATGTAAGGCATACGTGCATTCTATCACAGCAACAAACACTGACCAATCTGGTGGTTAAGGTCATGCACGAGCTCAGAGTCACTACTTCAGTGTCACCAAAGCTAACCTTGTGGATGTTGGCAAAAGATCACAAATGGTTATAGGCAAATCTCTCACACACAAAGGCAATAACATGAGTTTAAATATAGGTAAGAGATATAAGAGATAGGATTCAGGATATAGCGTGGGGGCACAAGTGCCTGCCTGGCAAGTTCAAGGTCCTGAGTTTGATACCCAGTATGAGAGAGAGAGAGAGAGAGAGAGAGAGACAGAGAGAGACAGAGAGAGACAGAGACAGAGACAGAGAGACAGAGAGAGAGAGACAGAGAGGGAGAGACAGAGAGAGAGAAAGAGAGAGAGAGAGAAATCTAACATAAAATAAACAGTAATATTTGGTGACTCAAAACATGAATGTAAATTGACAGATTTCATACATAGAGTGGCATCTGAAATGTGGTGTTCTAGAAACCTCCTTAAACAATTAAGTGAAACAAGTTATATCAGAAGAATGTTTTAGTTCATTTAAGGTTATCTTTACTTAATACCTCAGACAGAGTCATGTAAACAACAAAAGCCTTTCCCACAGTTGTGGACGCTATAAGTCCAGTATTGAGGCTCCAACAAAATGTTTTCTTCTGAGTTTTTATCTTAGTTACTTTTCTCTCATTGCTGAGACAAAATACCCAACTCCCAAAATTAAGAAAGGAAAGGTTTATTTGGCTTACAGTTTGTGGCGGCTTCAGTCTATTACCATCTGGCTCCAAGGCTGTGTGGCAGGGCACAGGGCAACACTTCCAGGTGGGACAAAGGGCAAAAGCAGCAAACACAGAAAGGGAAGGGAAAACAAGCCTCTTTTCCTCCCTTATATTATATGTCCTCTGTCTGCCCACTGCCCACCCCATCTCTGTGCACTTCTCTTCTGCATGGTGAGGATGTTTACAATGTAAGGACCCCAGCCTCCTACTGAATCACCCAGTTAACCTTCTAAACTTCTCAAGTTGACACAAAGAACAACATCCTAGAGCCATGGCCTTTTCACCTGAGGATGTAGAACTGCTGAGTTATTTAGTTAAACTTCTACACTACTCAAGTTGACACACTATATCAACCATAACAGTTCTCTCTCCTGAGCTCTCAGGCAGCCTTTTATTCTTACAGGGTTCTTACCTGACTCTGTCTGCACATCACTAGGATCTCTTCCTCTAGTTACAAGGACATCATTCATATTGGATTCACACCTCAGCCTTAAAATTTGGCTTAACCCTAGTTACATTACGTACATTATGTACATATGCTGCTGATATGTTTACTGTTAAGATTTAAATATGCATATAAACACTCACAGAGGAATGCTGTAAATCTATGTAAAAATTCGATGTTGATGGAAAAGTTTATTTGGAAACAAGTAGTCTAAATTAAAATAAATTGAGACAATTATTTTCAAAGTTATTGTTTTGTTCATATATCAAAGTCTGCTCCTGCACTGTCACCAAAGGTAACCTTGTGGATGATGTTGACAGGAGAGTATAAATGGTTATAGGCAAATTTCTCACACATAAAACAATAACATGAGTTTAAGTATATGTAAGAGATCCAGGAGACCTAATGTCAATAACATTTAAAAGATGCACACTATATTTCTCGGTATGAAGAAACTATCCAAAGATATTTTGGTCAATCCTTCACAGATCTCCTTATCAAAATGTATGTGCATATTGTCTTTAAAAGGCTAAAGAAAAAGTCATTTTTATATATACTTTTCTATAAGTGGTTACTCAAACTTGACCTTATTAGGAAGAACAGGAATGCTTTCATTTTTATAAAATATGTGGAAATACTGGTGCAACTTTAAACACTAAAGGATTCACTTTTGCATATATTTTCCTGTTAATCCAAAAATATACAATAAAATACTGTCATGGAAAGTGAATTTCTAATAGCACATCTATTTTCTAAACATTCCCATTGTTTTCAATTAATGTAATGTAATGTTGTTTCAAGTTTCAATTAAAATGTATGATAAATGGAATGCTAATTGTAATCCGTTCTGTTTTTCTCTGTTCTTTAGTCCAAGGCAAAGCATATTGTACTAAAAGTAACCCTCCTGAAAATATGTTAAATGAGTGATTCTATGGACAATTGGAAATTCAATCTGTAAAAGGCACATGCTTTAATATCTGGTATTTAATAAATGGATTTATTTGTACACAGTGTATAAGAAATGAAACTTCATTCCAACAAAATGTTTAAATTTTTTCTCTGGATAACATCTGTCAATCCACAACTATTTTACAACTGTGTAACTTATTATGCCACACCATTTAACATATGACGCTTAGTTTTAAAACACATATTTATACCATAAATATTTTACTATTTTTATGATTATTCTGTTACATTGCATCCATACTACATCATATGAAATTGCACAAAATATAATTTAAGGAAATTGTGGTTAACTATAAGACTTTTGTAGTGTATTTTTTTAATACCTTGCAAGACATCTTTTAGAATAGTTTATCTAATACATTAGTGTATTGATTATGGTGGTAAACTGGAACTAAAATAGGTCACCTTTTGATTTTATCTTATTGTAAAGTAGTGGTTTTTGAAACTATGATCATACAAAAATATGCAGAGTTTCTCAAATAATTCAGCGAGGCCAGCAGCATCACTGGGTTTAGGGCATACAATCCTCACCCCCATCCCACATGGTGCAATACACTAGGCAGCTGCTTTGGCCCCATGAAAAAGATTCCTGGGTTCCCAGCTTCCATTAAATTTTTCACCTGCTAGCTCCCTACCCCTCCCTGATAACCAGAAAGGATTTAAATCCTCAAAGGATAAAAGCGCCACCGGAGTCTAGGGACAATACATAAGAAGCAGAGTGGAGTTTTCCCAGGAAATGGAAAGGGAAACAGTAACACCTTGGCCGTAGATGTTGGAAGCCAGAAAACATTACCAAAAGTGAATGACCGGCTTCTGGCTTGCTGTACCAAAGAAGTTACTAGGTTTACGGCACTCGAATCTTCTTCTTGAAGAGTTTCTAGGTTTCTTCTGTCCTGAACAAAGAATTAACCAAGACAAGCATAAATGCCAGAAAGATTTTATATTTATTAAAGGTAGGAGAAGAAATAAGCTCTGCAGTGCCAATTCGGGCCAAGTAAAAATAGGAAAAGGAGTACATCCTACAGCATGAGAGTGGGCCAGTGTGACAGAAAACCATGGCAGAAAACTCAAGGCAATTGTCCTTTTATGTCTCTCATTCTTCAGGCTGACATCAGTTCTAAGCCATCGTATTGAAAATTTATTCAAGTTCTTGCAAGAGGAATTGAAGAGGGAATTCTCCAGTTCGGTTCATATGCAGGGTTTGGAGAACTGTTCGGCACATGTGCTCTGGGAGTTTGCAATTAGTAAGTCATACCTACTTCTCCAGGCAGTCTGCCATTCCCTAATCTCCTTCCTCAGTAGTACAAACGGAACACTGATGACTGAGAAAATCAATGTTCTGCACTCACTTGAGCTAAGGTGGCACCCAAGGGCCACTCAATATAATCGCAGATCAAAGCACATGTTCCCCTTTTTCTTTTCAATTTCTCTCTCATTCTTGAGTCCGAAAGCCTGGTTTGTCTGCATGTCAAATGGTGTGCTTTTTGGGTCATCCTAACACCTTTTCTATGCTCATGATCTTCAGTAAATATAGTTGTTTTTCTTTCAGCATCGGAAGTATACTTTACAATTCTTTGTTGGCCGAACACACGAGCTTCCAATCTGTCTGTCAGATGTCCCACATGGTAAAACCAGCATAATTTCCATACTGAATAAAAACAGCTTAAAATGAAATTACAAAGGTCACCTCCTTAACAATATATTCCCAAACAGATTTTACTATCATGCTAGAAGGACTGAAAGATCATTAGGGTTCACTGAAGAAAGAAAATGGTGGCTCCACAATGAGAAATCTTTTCTATAACTCGACACATTAATAGGTTCAAAAAAACGGCTCTAAAATTCAATGAAAGTAATAAAAATAAAGTAAATGTGATACACCTTCACAATAAAATTACTCTTAATTTGGTTGTAGAATCAAATTCTCTTTTCCTTGTATATATGGAAAGACATAATAATGAGTCCTTCAGTAGCATCGTAAATAATATTGAAATATGCAAATCATCCCTATTAAAAACAAACACATGTATTAGAGCTCATTATATAAACTATTCATATTTTAATGTACCTTAATCAGCATAAAACACAAAGAAACTAAGTTACAAACAAGCATATTGTAAAAGAAAAAACAAATACCTGACATTCTCAAATACTATTGTTTGCAAGCAAGAAGAGTTGTGCAGTCAAAAACAAACATTATGCTGAGCAGGGCGGTGCATTCCTGTAATCCCAGCCCTCACGAGACTGAGGCAGGAGGATCGCCAAAAGTTTGAGCTCAGCCTGGGCTACAGAAGTGACTTCAATGCCAGCCTGCACTACATAGGGGCACCTTGTCTGAAAACAAACAAACAAACAAAATCGCATTTATGAAAAGCAGCACAAAGCTACATTTTCATAGGAAGTGATGTATAAAAAAATGCATTGCAGCAATACTTTTCAAATTTGAAGTTTCTGCGAGGGCTGGTTACATCCAGAATTCTATACACTATGCAATACTCTTTAAAAATAAAAGGAAAAGTATAACTGTCAGATGCACAAAGAAAATCAATATTCATAAGTGAAAAAAAACCAGACTTACCTGTGTGAACATCGTACTGTCTCCCTAGTGTAAAAAACTAAAAGAGTAAATGAGATCCAAAAGGTAAAATAGATGTAGTGAAAGGGGAAGAAACTGCTCAAAAGCAAAGAGCAACCGGGGTGGGGGAAAGATACATATACATACACAAGATAGCTAAGATAATTTTACTACTAATTTCTATTAGTGCATGGAAAGTAACAGCTCAATGATTATATTGTGTAATCAGTTTCGCATGCCTGTATCAGGTCATATAATCGCAGCAACTCCTTTGAAGACCATAATAAGCAATATAATAACCATTGTTAATTTCCTATCATCTGGCTTTAAAATTCTGTCTTTTTTATTGTTTTTTCTCTCTTTAAATTAAACAATTATTATATGGTTGGTTAAATTTATAAATTATCTTCATTATATGAGGCTGTCAAGGAAAAAATGTGTATTTTATTCTTTTATCTATAAATCTAAAATTTGAAAGTACTTTAGTGGAATTGAAAAAGAAAAAATACAACTGCAGCACTGAGTAAGATACACCTCGCAGTCCCTGGGACACAGGGCCAGATAGTAACTCTTGCATCTTAGCTTCCTTCTGGAAGTTCTGAGGTTACCATGAGATATATTTATTCTTACCACACTAATAGAGCTAGGTAATACCATTAATTATCTATATTTGATGAAAGATATGTTTACCTTGAGAAATACTGAAGGTGGTTTTCTATCAACCCCTCTAAGTCAGTGTCCCATTTCCATGCAAGTGTGTGTATATATATATATATATATATATATATATATATATATATATACACATACATACATACACTCCCCACATAGCTGTTACAGTCTTTTCTTATGCAAAATAAATTTCAGCGAACTTTGTCTTTCCATCTTCTAAGCTCCTGGCAAAATTATTCTCAAGTTTTTAGCACCTGTATCAGTGATGCCCAGGGTCACATTTTACAATCCCAGCCATCAAATGACATTAGCCAGGAGCTATAGTGATTCAAGAACAGTCTACTAGTACAGTGTGCTAGCTTTATTCGTGGAATTTTTTTACGTAATCCCACAAAGGTGATGAAAAGAATTTATTGCCTTACAGTCAGCTGTGAATAAGCTCATTTAGAGAGGATTCTGTGAGGGACAAATAGATGGATTTATTATAATTTTATGTACTTCTAACAGTTTGCTGGCATTATCTACCCTGAATGGAGAAGCTATGAAGTTTTCTAAAAATTCAGATGGTATATTTGACAAAGCTAAATTAAACCTTGATCTTGAGATTTTCACCAAACAGGTAGACTTACTCATTATTATTTTTATTTTAAAAATAAAAGAATGAAAACATATTAACAGACATCCATTCACAAAATAGCACAAGAACAATAAAAGCAATATTGAATTATAGAAAAGGTGACAGGAGATTAACCATAGTTGTTGTATTACATGTTGATCTCTTCAAAGTGGTTACTCAGGAAAACAAATATAGACATGTAGGATTGATCAAGTAATTAATCATTAACTGTTTCTTTCAATAAAGCAATAGAAGTCAGTAGTACAACTATGTTAGCTATCCTGTACATACATATATACATAATTTTCTTATTACTTATTAAAAAATTTAGAAGATAATACATTTTAAACGTTTAAGGACTCATTATTAAATGAAGAATATGTGTTCCATGATAAGTATCATACTACGTATTCATAACACAGTATAACATGAAATAAAATACATACACTGATCAAACATTTTAGTGTATGTTATGATAAATTGAATCTACATAACCAACAGTTATAAAAGAATAAAACAGCCCCTTTTGCTTGTGGTTTTTGCTGTGCTCTGCTGCCGTGAAGTTTGTCCTCTGCCATGTGCCGTTCTGCCTCAGAACCTGCCAAGTAAAATTCATCTACGAAGAAAACGATCTGAAGAGAGATTGTCTTGTTGAGGACCAAAAGGGAGGACTGAGGCATGAAGTTCCATTCTAGGTCAATGGAAATGTCATCTGTCTTGATGTCAATTAACTTCCTCATCTGAGTTTCGGAAGGTCCTCAGAAGCAGCCCAGGGACACCTTCTGGCGGCCGGCAAGGTGAGCCAGGCAGGAGTTGAAGAGGCCTACGCAGGGAGCCAACAGTGCTAGTGATGGAACCTCGTGTCTTGTGAATGGAAGGAAGAGCTCTACCACTGAACCACATCCACGGTCCCCAGGACCTTCAGGGAGAGGAGCGGCAAAAGATGGCGACCAGGTGAGCAGCAAGGAAGCGATCCTCCTCGATTAACACCACCAGCTCGAGACAGACTTGGGGAGCGTGAATGCCGGGACCTCGGTTGGGAAGATCAAACTGAACGTGTTTCTCTGAGCTGCCGGGGGAGATGCGGTAGGGCAGCCCAAACTGCCGTGGCAAGACGCGAGAAAGCCCCAGACGCTGGGAGCCGGAGACGCTCCGCGCGGATAGGGGGCTTGGCTGGGTCCGACCGCCCTGGGGGCAAAGCCAGCTCAGTCCCTTCCGCCTCCCAAGCCGGCGCAGCTTTCCCGCGACTCCCGACAGAGATCGGCTTATTAGCAGCGGCAACGCCTGGCAAGCTCACATTTCGCGCACGCATCGGGCAGGCTGCGCAGCCTAGGAGCGGAGCATCCCGCTCCCTCCCCCAGACCCGGAGAGCGCAAGGAAACAAGTGGCTGCGAGCGGCGGATTGCGAGCATAGCACAAAAAACTGGCACCTTGGAACCGTCCTGCCTGCAGGGATTCTGAAAACGGGTGAGCTATCTGCGCTCGCGACCAGATCACCGAGTGGGGGAGGAGATCCATCCCTATACCTGCAGGGAACCCTGGGAGGGCGGGGGAGCGGTCTTACACACCTCACCCAGGTCTCCAGTTAGGGAGTAGCTAACCAACATCTGTACAGCCTTTTAAGCGGAACTCTCAGCAGAAAGCTTAAGGGACATTCCCCCAAAGAAAAGTCATTGGAGCAGCCTCTGCAGCAGACCTTTGCCTGCTGAACTGCCTGGAGAATCTACTGCTCAATATTTTGAATCTGATACCCAAAAAAGGAAAGACAGAAGACCAAATCTCAGCAGAAAGCTTAAGGGACATTCTCCCAAAGAGAAGGAATCATTAGAGCAGCCTTTGCAGCAGACCTCCGCCTGCTGAACTGCCTGTGGAATTTATAGCTCCACATTTTGAATCTGATACCCAAAAATGGGAAAACAGAGGAGCAAAACGCAGTCTCAAAACTCAACCCCACCCAGAACAAGTTTTGAAGATGAAGATACAGGGGAACCAGGAAGCCTCATAACGTCAAGATATGAAACGATTGCATCCGAAATTAAACAACTCCAACAGGCCATGAAAGAGCTTAAAGCAGAAATAAGCCACATACCCACAATGATTTCTCAGATAAAAAACGAGATGAAAACAATGATGGAAGAAATGCTCCATTTACACAGACAAGAAATAGACAAAAGTCTAGAAGAAAATAGGAAACAAATAGAAACCTTACAAGAGCAATTCAGGAGTGAATTACCAATAATGAAACAGGTCCAAAGATAATGCCAGGATTTGAAAACTAACGCTGAAAGCATGAAAAACCATTTAAATGAAACCGAAGATAGAATTTCAGAACTGGAAGACAGCATGGCAGCTTATGAGCGTGAAAGGAAGAATCTCGTGATATCATCAAAGACACAAGAAAAGTCAATCCAACAGCTGCAAGATGAGGCAAAGCGTAACAATATTCAAATTATAGGAGTGTGTGAAACAGCAGGAGATCTCACAAATGATATAAAAGGA